>JAJKLF010000088.1:0-14555 GCA_022984865.1 Hypomontagnella submonticulosa | reverse complement strand
TAATTAATAATAACACCATTATTTAAATAAAAATCGGTTCTAAATAACAAATTAAATCTAAACCTATATTTAGATATCTAGGTTTTGATTATTAAAGCCACCATTCTTCATTTATCCTTTCAAGGTTTAATGATAATATATAAAATAAACTTAACCTTATCTATTATTTCTATATTACCGATAATATTATTTACCATTATAAATCTTAATTAATAAATAATTTTAACGTTATCGATAAAATCCTTAAATTATTAATAATCTATCATATAACTAGATACTCCGATATTATTATAAACTATTAATCATTTATCTTATCTATTAATAATTATAAGTTCTAATGATATATATCTTCTAGATTTATTAATAAAGTTATTTATCAATTTTACCTCCATATATTTATAATCCTTAAATGATAAATTTAATAAATTTAGCTTACTTATATAATATATATCGCCTTTAGTATCTGCTAACTTACTTTTATTATCTTCATTGATATTAAAATAATTAATAAATATACTTTTGCCATTATATATTCCTGCTTTTTTTAAGGGGTAGGATTAGTTATTGTAGATAATTGATTTATTATTTAATCACCTTTCTTCCATAGTCCCCAACCTTTCTTTTTCAGAAGAATGTAAGTATTCGCATATACATATCTTATATAATTTAACTTATTATTAAATATCTTAATACATTTTCTATAAGTTTATTTAGTAATATTATTATTATCACTTTTAGGACGGCTTAAATAAGAGGAAGAGTTTGATTTATTATCTGATACTTTAGAATAATATTTTTTGTAGAATTTAAAACCATCTTTAATTAACTTAGCTTCTAAATTCTTAAAATCATTATTATTAAAGTTAAACTTATAATTTTTAATAAAATATATTTCTCCATTAGGTCTGGTTCCCTTTTTGACTTATTATTATTAGAGTCTATGATAGGGTTAATAATTATTATCCTTAAAACGTTATAGCCTGCAATCGCGATATCGATAATTATTATTTTTATCTTTATTTTTATTTTTTGGTCAATCATTACGTCAGTAATTACCACGATAATTTTGTTAATCCTTATAGCCTTGTTGGCTATTATAACCTCATTAGTTATTATAGCCTTATCGGTTATTATAATAAATATATCAGTTGTTACCATCATTACAATAATCTTAATTATTACGATAACCTTAGCCATATCCTTATTTATAATTATTTCTTTATTAATTTGCTTGCTTATTAATCTTGATTAAACTGCCAGCCTTAATCTGGTTAACCTAATAGTTAGTTATTATATATTATAACGTATTAAATAATGATATAATATGTAAAGGATTAGCTTAAATTTTTGACAAGTTTTTATTACTTTTTTCCAATAATAAACGTTATTATATTACCTATCATTAACGTAAAAATGTTAAATACTCTTCTAAAATAATGATAGCAAAGGGTTCTATAATTATAGATTAAAATTTTACATCTAAGTTAATATAGATTTAACCCATATATTATAATTAATCAAATATTCCATAAGCCTGATAATTATAAACAATTTTTATTACCTAATATTAAATATCAATATCATGTAAATATTTATCCTTAATATATAATTATTTTATATTTTATAAAGCTTCCTAAGCAGATATTTAAAATTAATCATTAAATTTAACCAAATATAGATCTAAATCATCTATATAACATATTCGTTAATATTCCGATAATACCGCCACCCACCAAGACTATACTCTTCTTCAATATAATTTATAAAGATGTCATTAAATTTTAATCCATTTAATATCATTAATAACCACATTTCTAACTACTCTACAAAAAATATCTATACTTTACATAATTAAATCTTTACTAATATAAGTGAGTTTTTACTCCCATCCAAAATCTTAACATTAGGGTTAAAAAATCTAATATTAATTATCTTTTAACCATCTATATCAGCTTTTTATTAAATAATATTATCCTAATTATTATTATTTAAAATTACCGCCTATATCATCGTTATGAATTATAAAATCTAAAATATTGTTTAAACTTTAGTAATAATGTTTTGTACTTATCATATCTCAGTGGCAATTATATTTATATCATTTTAACGGCGTTAATAACTACGATTATTTTGTTTATTATGTTTATTTTAATGGTTATTATTATGATGATTATCATTATCTTCCTTATTATCATCTTTATTATTATTAATATTATCTAAGGGATCGTCTAATAGATCTAAAAGGTTATCATCATTAACTAATAGGAGTAATACTTTTTATATTTAGATATTAATAGAAAAATTAACCGATTTTCTTTTTTAAGATGTCTTATCCTTCTAAGCATTTGATATTATTATTTGTAAATTTAATATTATTGCAATTAAAAATGTTTATTTTAAATAAGTTAATTTAATCTAAACCTCTTTATTGTAATAAATTATAGGTTTGGTTAGTATAGGTTTAGTTAGATTTTTTGTTTAAATTAAATTGTTGATGTAAATAATAAAATTTGTTTAAATTTCTTTGTTAATGTAAATAATAGAATTAATTTAAACTTTTTTATTATTATAAATAATAAAATTTATCTAAACTTCCTTATAAGCATAAGATGATGATTTTGATAATAATTATGTTATTAATGATTTTATTAGGAATATAGGTTTATAAGGAATGAAATCAATTGATTTAGCCTTGATATGTAGTTTTGATAGGTGTAACTTTATAGGAACCGGTATTAATAATGGTGAAATCTTTATGATCTGATTTAGATTTTATTATAAAGCGGCTGGTAATAGCTTTTAAAGAATCTGGGATAATAGGAAATCTAATTTAGGTATGATTGGCTTAGATATGGTTAGCTTTAATGTTAATAATTAAATAATAAGCTTATTTATTAGTTCTAATATTAATAATTAAATAATAAGTCTTTTTAAAATAATTAAAGATGGGGATTATTTTATGGATTATATTTTAATAGGAAAAAGTTATAGTTTATATATCTTATTGCTTGTTTTTATGTTAATTTAGAACTGGATTGTAAAGGGAAATGGTTAAGCTTTATTTGTTATTTTGCCTTAGTCGATTATCTTAACCTTATCTTTTAATGGTAAAGAAGTGGTTAAAATATTTAATAAAAAGGAAATATTTTATGATAATATAAAAGTGGTTGGTTATAATAATAACTCACTATCCAATGATTATTTAAATATTTTGGTTATAAATGTTTAAGTTATTAATAATTAATCGATTAATGGATTTAATAAACTATCTGATATATTTATTAATACTTTTATTAATTTTAATAAGTTATAAAGATTTGTTAATGAAGATTAAACTTATTAATTAACTAATAGATTAAAGGAAGAACTTATCTCTAATTTATTAATCTTATTATTATTATTATTAATAATTATTTTAATAAACCTTTCGCCGATAATATTATTAATAATTTTTTTATTAATTAATAAACCTTCCTCTTAAGATAAAACTTCTTATAAAATTTTTTATAATAAATCTTTTTAAGATAATTTTTACGGGTTTTTTTTAATAAACTTAATTATAGTGGTTAATGCTTTTTTAAAATGATAATAATTAATTTTTTAATCTAGTTTTTTCTTCTTCTTTAATTTAATGTTTTTTGTTTATTAAATTTAACCTGCAAGGCTTGGTATAACATCATTAATAAATTATATATATTTAATAACTTTCGTAATCTCTTAGATTGGCAACCTCTAAACCTAACTAAAAATTTTATATCTTAATAAAAACTTAGTAACCTCAAGAATATAAAGCTTTTTATATGTTAATATAAAGAAGTTAAGGAAAATAATAAAAGATAAAGAATAAAAAGAAAAAAAAAAGAAAGAAATTCCGAAATTTTTAATTTAAAATTAATTTAGAATAATTTATACGTTTGGTTAACTGATATTAATAAATTTAATTAGGTTTATTAATGTTATAAGTGATAAATATAAAAGTTAATCGAAAATTTAACAAAAAGTTTACCGGTTAGTTGCAAAGTTTATCGATAGTATAATAAATTTAATCGAAGGGTATTAGCAGGTGTAAGAATTGATAAGAATCGGTAATTGCCTCTTATTTTAAGAGATCCTGACGGATTTTCTAGTTAAATTAGGCGAAATCGCGAGTTTTGTGCTGGCAAGCTTATATATTGATTATATGGGTATAAAAAGATACTTATATAAATAAAAAAAATTGTCTAATCGGTTGGAAAGAGATGGTATGAAGGGTCATAGCATGATCAATATAAAAAAGGTGTTATTAATTATAAAATGTCTCAATTTTAATGTTTATGATATTATATTATAAGGAAAGAATTATTACGAGAAAAAAGTTAGTTAAAATAATTAAATTAGTTAAAGGCTAGTCACATGAGCTAATCATGTGATAATGTGCGTCATGCGTTAATGCGCAAGTATTTAGTTATTGTAAAGCCTCACATTAACGATTTTTTCTATATAAATTTTATACTTTACATCCTTAACCTAATACAATTATATCCATATAAATAACAACAAACTTAACAAACTAACTTACAACAACAACTATTCCCCGGTTCTATTTGTACTTAATAATTTTTAAAATCGCTAAAATCGCTTTATTATCCTTTTTAATTTGGTTAAATCTAAGATATAAAACTTAAAACATATATCATTAAAATCCTTAAATTAAGAAGATTATGACTATAATAATTATTAAATGTTTAAATACCCAAATATAAAATTATTTACGTTTAAGTTAAAATTTACAAATTTAATTATTTAATAAAATACAGCCGCCAAATTTACACTTACCATTTATTTTTTTAAAAATCATTATAAATTTAATTAACCATATATTACATTATCTTAGCAAGCTTAAACTATGTTACATTAAGTTAAAAATTTATATAACGGATTTTCGATAAAATATAATTTAAAAAAAATAAATAAAGTTTTTTATTAAATATTATATATTTTATATAACATTAAAATATAAAACTTTTTTATATAATATAATATTATATTAATTTTAATATAACTTTTTTAAATATTACAATAATAATTAATTAATTTTATAAAATGAAAAGACTTTTTTTAACCGGTTCAAACAATAAATATAATATTATCATTTCACCATTTTATTATAACAAAATATTACGTGTAAAATCGTATAATTCAAACAAATTTTAACTATTTTTTAACATAATTTTACTTTATAATTAAATAGAAAAAAATCTTTAAAATAATTAAATATAATAAAAATATAATTGTTAATTAATTTATTTAAATTTAATATTAATGGATTAATTATTAATGATATTAACAAATTTATTATAATGATGTATAATATATATAATGTTTAAATTTTTTGTAAATTATAATCGAAAGTTGCGTTTAAGTAAAGTTTTAATAATATGATAAATATAAATAATAAAATTTATATAAATTAATTTATTAAATATTTTATAATTATATATAATAACAATAATATAGATGTTTTTAATAATTATCATATTAAATTTAATATATAAAAAAAATTAAGGCGTATGATTTATAGCTTTATTCTTATTTATTTTATTTAAATTATATTTCGTCAAAAATCTGTTGCACAAATTTTCAACTCAACACAAAATAGTTTAAGCTCGTTGAAATAAATATTGCAGATTTAATATTACTTTTAAATAAAGAAAAAATAATTTTTAAATTTTTAAAATATCAGAAATAATAAAAATATTAATAAGATAATTTAAAAAAAAGTTTTTAAAAATAAAGATTTTTTAAATATAATAATTTATTTAATTAAAAAGTATTATTAAATAATTTTTTCAAAAATTATTAATAATTAAAGTTAAAACTTTATTATTAATTAAAAATAAGTAAGTAATAATATTTATAATTATAAAATATTAAATAATAAATTAAAAAAAAAGTTATTAATAATTAAAATTAAAATTTTATTAATAATTAAAAAAGCCTTATTATTCATGTAATATGACTTTAATTAACCATGCAATATTTACTTAAAAAAGAAAGCGATAACAAAAATTCGGCAGTTTTATTTTATTAAATAATTAAATTTATAAATTTCAATATAAAACATAAATAATTTTACATTTATAATAATTAAGATTTTATAATTATTAAAATTCCATGATTACTTCAAAAAAAAAGCCATATTTTTAAATTACAGTTTTTTATAAACTTTAAAAAACTTAAAAACGTATGGTTTTTTTATAAAATTTATTATGCTAGTTATAAAATTTTTTAAAGAAAATATAATAATATATAAAATATATAATAATTTAAAATAAAGAATTAAAATAAGTTTAAAATGTTAATATTTATTTAAAAATTATAAATTTGTAAAATATAAGTAATAATAAAAGGGAAACACTAGTCGCGCAGTACTGGGTTGACTAAATGCGCAGTATTTCCTAAAAGGGTAGGCGGCCGGCAAAACTCCGGGCCTCTTACCACATCAAACGGCCAAGTAGGCAAATGTCAGCGAAAACGCAAATAACTTCGCATCTAGGTGTCTCAAGATCATATAATTACTATACTCTTAATCCTCTCGATTGAGCGATTCTAATGATCCATGTTTCAAATGCTGCATCCTAGGACTGGTAGTGGTATAAGGAATAGTATAGCGATCGCAGCGATTTTGAAAACGACTAAGTACGAGTATAGCCGGTGAATAGCCGTGGGAGCCGCCCGCGACCGCGGCTAGACTTCCAGATAGCCTCCTCAAATCAGGGATGCAATATGTGAAAGATATATCATTAGAATCCCTGAATCGAGAGCTGTCTATTAATAGTAATTATCAATTGAGCCGAGTTGTATATACGAAGTTATTCAGGTTTTTGTTGCAATTCGAGGTTTTGATGGTTTTGGCGCGGGGGATGCCAGGCAGAACGCCCCACCGCCTTCCAAATCTGGGAAATACTGCGCATTTAGTCAACCTCATACTGCGCGACTAGTGTTTCCCTAATAAAATTAGTAATATGAGTTAATAATAAAATATAAAATAGAAAAATTAAAAAAATTAAAGAAATTAAAATAATAAAAATACTTTAAAACATTTTAAAATATTTTATATAAAGAAATTAAAAATATTTAAATAATTTAAAAAATCTTAAATATTTTAAATTATTTGAATTATTTAATAAAAGTTTTTTTAAATTACCAACTTTTATTAATTATTATAATAACTTTTTTTCGTTTTAATTAAATAACACAATGATATGATATTTATTTATTGTTAAATTGAAATAAATTTTTTATTAAAATCGACATATAAATTATCATTACCTTTTTAATATTACGTTGTAAAGATTTTCGAAAATTTATCGACTTAAAATAATAATTAATCAATATAAATCTTAAATAAACCATGATCAAATAAATAAAGATTATTATGATAAAACCCACAATTAAAAAAAATAATTAAAAATCGACTATAAATACGAAAACAAAAACAAAGCAGAAAAAATCGTAAAATAAAAAACAATTAATAATAAAATATGTGATAGATTTTCGACGATTTATACAACAATACGATAAGATATTTATACCAATTAATAAAAATTAAAAAGATAAAAATAAAACAAAAAATAAAGATTATACGTTATTAACAATAAAAAAAATAATAAGGTTATTTTAATGATAATTCACGTTTTAAAATTATTTTAATTAAGAAAACATATTAATATATAAAATTAAAAAAATTAAAAAATTAAGAAAACTTAGGAAATTAAAGAAAATTAAAAAATTAAGAAAATAAAAATAATAAAAACATTTTAAAATAATTTACATAAAAATATTAAAGATATTTTTTAAATATTTTAAATTATTTATATTATTTAATAAATGGCTTTTTAAATTGTTAATTATATTGCGTAATAACCAAAATATAACCTACACTTTAACTCAATACACTTAATTAAAAGCTTCAATAAATTTAATTAATTATATAAATAATAATAAAACTTTAATTTCTTATTATTTATTTTAAATATAATATAAAATTAACATAATATAAAAATATATAATAAGATTTTTATTAATAATTTCATATAATAATTTTCTTAAATTTTAACATGATATAATTTTTTAAATAAATAATATTAATTTTTTAAATTTAATAATTTTAACGATATATATTTTAAAAGTTATATTTTAACTTTACTAACATTACATAAAATAATAAAGCAATTTCAGCGATTTTAAAATCAATTAAGTATAAATATAACCAGAAAATAACCGCAAGAAAACGTTAAGCCATTAAATTTGTTATTATATAACCACATTAAATTTAAACTACAATAAATAAAACTTATATCATTAAAATCATTAAATTAAATACTTTTAAATAATAATAATTATTAATTATGTAAACTTAAAATATAAAATTATTTAAATTTTTGATATAATTTATAATTTTTATTATTTTAACAAAAAAAACGTTTAATAAAAAATTTAATCGTTTATTTATTTTTAAAAAATATTATATAATTAGTTAGAATTATATTATATAAATAATAATTTTTATAATTAAATTAACAATACATTAAATATTAAATACTTATAACAAGCAGAAAATAAAAATATAAAAAAGTAATTAACAAAATAAAAAGATATAAAATTTAAAAAAGGATTATATAATTTTTTAAAACTTTTTAAATATTAAATATATAAATTTATTATATTTAACGACTTAAAAAAGATATTAAATTAATAAAAAAATTTTAAAATTAAAAATTAATTAAAAATAAATTAAACGAAGCTTAAATTACTAAAAAAACACATTACGCATAATTTTTATTAAAAAATAAAAAATTTTAAACGTTAATAAAAAAATTAAAAAAATATATAATTAAAATTTAATTAAATTAATGTTTAACACTTAAATTAAATTCATTAAAAAACCTTACATTTAAATATATTAAAATACAAATAAATTTTAATAATAATTTTTAAAAATCCAGATAATAATTTTCATTTTTAAAAATGCAAATAACAATTTTTTTAATAATTACCATCGTTTTAATTTTTTCATTTAAGTAATTTTAAACATTTATACATTAAATAATACATTTAAAATTTAAATAAATTATATATAATAATATAATAAGCTTAAATTAACAATAAAAAATTATTTATATTAAAAATTATCTAAAAGTTTAAGCTACTCAATTTTATTAATTTAATTAAATTAAATCATCTGATAACGTATAAACTAACGTATAACTCAACACATAACTACGTATAGCTCGATGTATAAACTACCATCGGTTAAAGTAATAACAAATTTATCACTTTTATTTAATTATTATTTATCATTTTATATCATTATTTAAACATTTTTTACCGTTTTAATATTAAAAGTTAATGCGTTAAAAGTTTCATTTATAATGTTAAGCTTTTAAAATATTTATTTATTATTTATCATATTTTTAAATAATATAATAATTATTTAAATAAACGAAACTTTTACTTAATTCATTTAAATATAATTTTCTTCATAATAATTTTCGATATATTTAAACTTTACTTTCTTTTTAATTCTAGTAAATTTATTATTATCATTTAAAAATAAAATTAATTTTAATACATTAATTAAAAATAGTTTATTTATTATTTTAATTATTTCCAAAAAAAGTTATAGTTTTTATAATATTTATTTTAATCTTTATCTAACAAATCTATATATATAATTAAAATCTAAGCCATTATTTTTATTAAAATAAAAAAATTAACAATAATTCAAACTTTTCTTTTAATTAAATTTCATTTTTTTACAATTTAAATAAAAATTTCCAATTTATCATATAATTTTAATATTAAAATTTTATTAAAATAATTAATATTCACTATATATTTGTATAAAAACGAAATTTTTAAAAGAAAATTTAATTTAAATTCTTTTATAATTTATATTTCAATATTAAATTTATTTTTAAAACCTATTTCTCCATAATATTTATAGATTATTATCATAAATTTTACTTTTTATTTTAACTTAATTTTACTTACCATATTTTTAATATATATAAATTTTATTATAATAATTTTAATGTTTAAAATAAATTCTTTTAATTATAAATAACTTATTAATATATTAAAATAACTAATATTTATATAAATTATTATAATTTATTTATTATATGTCACGTAAAGAGATGCATTCAGGAAGAAGTTAGCCTTAAAGGCGTTCTATATATGGTCTAATTATAAGAGTATATTATTAAACAATAATAAAGTTAAACATGTGGTAAGATGGTTATTATAACAAGGGAAATTTTTTATATATAAATTTATTAAACAATTAATAAATAAAAAACATATTTACATTAGAAAAAAAAAGGTAAAATATAAAGATAAGATCGAATAGAAATAAATAAAAATAGGCGTATTTATTAGTATAAGACGTTATATATAAATAAAGACTAATTAAGGGATATTTATAACAGGAGTAAGCAAAATAAAAATATGGCATAATATAAAAATAACCAGATCATAAATGGGATAAAGGGGAAAATGGGATAGATCGCTTAAACATTATCTATAGTATCACCTTCGTTTTTATCGAAGATTTAATTAAGTTTTTGACTAGGTAAAACCGGTTAAGCTTCTAAATACCCCCAGGCTATATCTAGATTAAAATAATAAGTTAATATATGCTCCATTTCCATCCGAAAAGCCTTTTTATAAAGATTCTAGTATTAAAAACCGATATTACTCTCCAAAAATCGAATAGTAATAGCTTCGGAAAATAACTTAACCCCAAAAATATTTTGACAAGGGTTAATAAGTGTAAGGAAGGAATAAGTATAAAACAACTAACAAATTAAATAATATATTTATATATAAATCTTGCGAGGATATAAAATAAGGAAATAAATACGACAAGTAATAAGTTAATCGGTTTTACTTATAGCCATATAGAACCAAAAAACGCCGAGGATATTTTAATTTTCTTAATATTAAATTTTTATAATAATAAAATTGGAGCTTAAACGGGATATATACTTAACAATATCATTTTAAAGGCTTTAATCAAAAAGATATAAGACGTCATCAACCATTTAATTGTTAGTGTAATGTGTATGAAGATTATAATTAAGATTAAACTAAAAAAAATATTCAATGTAACCCACCAATTTTATAAACATAAAAATATCGCCAATTATATGGAAAAAAACCTAACAAGTTAATAAGAAAAATTTAAACGAGATAATTACAAAACAAAATTTATAAAAACATAAAAGTAATAACAATTAACGTAAACATTATAAATAATAACCATAACTCAATTATACATACAATAAAATAAAAGGAGGTTTATATTATTAACATTTATACCTATAAATATATTACAAATATAAATTATATAAAGAAGGTTTACAATAACAGGAATAACCTAAAGGATAACGATAAAAGGCATATTAAAAAGGCAAAATATTAAAAAAATAACTACGAAACTTTTAAAACAATAAGAAATAATTTTAAACTCCCAGAAATCGTTAAAAACGTTATTATAAAAAGAAAATATTTATAAACATTTTCACGTCAAAAATCATATATTTATAAATAATATAATTACCTACGGATAAAGATATAAGAAAACATTAAACTAATACAAATAAATAATATAAAATTAAATAAATACTTTATTAAGAACAAAATAAACAATTAATTAAGGTTATTATAAATTTTACAAAAAGGAAAAAAAAACGATAAAAACAAAGATAAAAAAATTATATTAAAACCCTTAAGCCGTTAAAAATAAAACGAAAAAGGAATAAAATAAACCCCATAAGAGATTAATTCTAAACAAGATATGAAATACCAGTATATATATATAAATCCTTATACAAACCTAGATTTTTTTTATCAAAGGTGGAATGGGAGGATTAACAACAGCATGTTGGTGGCTTATGCTACCACCCTATTATAACGTTTAATACATTAAACAATTCTACCAGGAAGGTAAGCTTCTAAAAAAAAAAAAAAAATTTATACGATATATAATATAAACAAAATATTAATGGAGTAAGCGGTTTTGATCCTATATGAACCACGCTTTATAAAAGGTTTTACGCTTAAATAAAAAATAAAGGTATACTAAATATTTACATAATCTATATATATTATGTATAAAAGAACATAGCAGGGTATGATAATAATAATAATAATAATTTATTCATTTTTAAAGAAATATTAAATTTAAAATATATATATATATAACAAAAAAAAAGTTAATTAATTTATAAACTTTTTTAATTAAGCCATAATTGTGTTAAAAAACTTATTATCTATAAAATTTAATTTATTATTTAAGCAAATTTATAATTTTATAAATATCTTTTTAACAGACATTTTTTTACATTTATAAGTAAAAAAATGCATAAAAAATTTGTTTATTTAATAAATTTCTTTTTAAAAAAATAATATATTAATATTTAAAAAAAGTATTTAATTGATTTTTAAATTTGATTTTTTGTTAAAATGTTATAATTGGTAAAGTTGTAAAAATAAATGTTAATATTATTAATTTTGGTGTTATTTTTTAATTTTATGAATATTTTTTTATAATTTTTTTATATTATTTATTTAATTATTATATAATCTTATTTTATTAGGTTCTTTTTATGTTAATTATGATTTAAATCTATAAAATTAATTAAAAATTTGTTTTAAATTTTAGTGTATCTTTTTATAAAATAAGTTAAATAAATTTATTTATAAAAGATTTTATTATATAATTTTTAAATTTATTAAAATTGTTTTAAATTGTTTTAATCATAATTATGTTTATGATTTTAATTTTTATGATTTTAATTAATTTATTCTTAAAATAATATTTAGAATTATTAAAATGATAAGATAATTTATTAAAATTATAATTTAAAAAATAATTAGCTTTACCTTTTTTTTTAAAAAAAAAGATTTTCATCTTTATAAATATTAATTTAAATATTTTTATTTTTTGTTTTATATTATATTTTTTATTGGTTAATATATATAAATTAATTAATAAATATTATATTAACGATGATTTTTAAAGTATTAAAAATTTTGTTTAAAATGGTTGGTGTTTATTTAATTTTAATAATAATTAATAAAAAAGTTAAAAGTAATATAAGTAAAGTTGGTTAAATTGTTATTTATTAAGATAAATAAGGGTTAAGCTTTAGTAAATCATTATTTAGTAAGATTTTATCATAATAAAATTGTTATTTTCTTTAATATAAATTAAAAATTAATTAATATTTATATTTTATTTAAGCTTATTAATAGGTTTATAGAAATATAAGTATAATAAGTTATAAAGTTAGTTTATTTATTATATATATGTTATAAAGCTGTATGTATTAACATTTTTTATTATTTTTATAATTTATATAATAATTGAATAATTATTTAATAATTTTTGATGATTATAAAACTTATTTTATATGGCTTTTAAAATATTTATTAAATTAATTTTAAATTAATTTTTAATTATTAATAATATATATAATAAACTTATAGTTATAATAATTTTTATTATATTTATTAAATAAATTGTATATAAAACTATATATTTTTATATAATAATTAAAGGAATGTCGGTAGACAAGGTCTACTGCATATAGACGTACGTATACGCATAGAGGCGGATCAGCCTATTAGGGCTCGAAGGCACAACTGGTTATACAGTACTATACACTCTTATTGATCATTTTTTTATCTCTCTCTATATAGAGGCAGTTGCTCTAGAGCAACTGCCTTATATAGAGAGTAAGGCTAATACATAATACAGGTAGGCTGGCTACCACCTTGCAGGTGGTAGGCTACCGGCTAGCCAGGGGCTAGCCAGTAGGAGCTATTACTAATCCGACAAGGAAATTTTATTAAAAATTTTTTGCTTTTATTACGTTAATAATAATTATGTAATATATATTAATAAATAAATATATATTTTGTTAATATATATTCTTGTTTATAATTATATAATTTCTAGGTTTATAAAAAAAGAAATAATTTAAGTAAAAATATTTAATATATTGTAATTTTTAGCCGTAAAGATTATTTATTTATTTTATTTTAATTTATATTATTTTTATAATTATGTTAATATTTTAAAAAATATTTATATAATTAATTAATTAAGAATAATTGTAGCGGTTGTTATCATTTTTTTAATGTAATGTATAAGTGTTTTATTTAATTGAAGAATTAATGGTTGTAAAAGTACGTTTGTTAATAATAATGGTAATAATGATAATAATAAGCTTAAAGCTGATAAAGTGAATTTTAAATTTAATATCTTGTTAAAATTATTATTAAATTTTAAAGAAAATTTATGATTTAAAATATAATCATTTAATATTAAGTTTAAATTAAAATTATTATTTAATTAATCTTTATTTATAAGAAGTAATAAATTATTATTAAAGAAATTTAATAAATTATTAAAAGGTAATAAATTATTATTAAAAAGATTTAATAAATTATTATTTAAAAGATTATTATTTAAAAGAAATGGTAATTATATTAAATTCATGGTT
>JAJKLF010000087.1:0-14919 GCA_022984865.1 Hypomontagnella submonticulosa | reverse complement strand
ATATTTAGTTTAAAATATTATCTTCTATTCATTATTTTTTTAAATATAAAGCCTATAATATATATTTTTAAAATCTAATTTAGTAAAATACTTTGTATTTATTAATCTATTTAATATCTTATTAATTAATAATAATATAATCTTATCTTTTTTAATAATTATATTTAGACTTTAATAATTTATATAAAACTTTAATTTACCATTAACTTTTAGAATAAAAAATATAAGGGACTTAGCTACGTTATAAGAAAGCTGGATCCATCCTTTCTTTAAATATTATCAAAATATTCTTTTAAAACCTTTAATTTTAACTCCGTTAAAAAGTAAATAAAATTATAAATAAAACGCTTTCCTTCCTCTAAATTAATAACATAATCCTAGTCAACATAATCCAAAAAAAATAGTTGTTTTAATAATATTAAAAACATCTTGGAAGTCTAAATATTTAGGCGGTAATCTTATATTTAAATCACATATTCCTAGTTATATTATAAAATATCTATTAATCTATTAAATAAAAGGTTTAATATTAAAAATAAAAAGGATAAATACCTTATTACATTTAATTATTACCTTTTTAATTACTTTTTATCCCATAACACATTTAGTTTTTTTAGCATTTAAAAGATAATACCACATCTAGTTTATACCATTTATTTTAATATAAACTTAATTAATCTATAGGATCCCAAACACCATATTATATTTAAAATTATAATCAATTATTTTAACTTTTTTATAAATACTTTATATATAATTCCACTTATTTTTAATCTTAAAGACCATTAATAACTGATTTAAAGTGGTACTTTATTTATAAAAGCTTTACATTAACTTACTAAATATAAAATCTCTTTTTATTTTAAATAAAACACATCTAAAATATACCATATTATAATCTAAGCCTATATTTACTAACGCCTTAATCAATATTTATTTTCCCCTTAATCTTAGCCTCCCTTTAGCTTTAAAATGATATTATAAAAAATGGTTATCTTATTAAATAACTGTTAAATTAATTGCTTTTTTAACTTACATTAATGAAAAATTAACCCTAATCGCAAGTACATTAATATTATTTAAACAATAATTCATATAATATCCTTATTATTAACACTTATAACATTATATTTTAAGATAATTATAATGGTTATAACCTTTTTCTTTGCAATTATGGTATTTATTTAAATTTTTTTATAAGGTTATTAATATAATATTATTTGCTTTACCATCACTTTCTTTCTACTTAAACTTAAGATTAAATAAAGTAATTTAATTAAACACTTTCTTATTTAACTACTGGTTACTTTTTAAACCTTAGGAAAAAACTGTTAATATTATAGATTTAAGCATAAATTCAAAAAAAAAAGCCTTTTTAATTAACTTCATATAATTCTTTAAAATTAATCCTCTTCTAATCTTATTGTAAAGGTTTTTTCTTAATTTAATAAGCATCTTATTTATTTTAATTTATTTAATATATTCATTAAAGTCTCCTACCTTAATTATTTTAAAATATTCTAAGAAATTTATAAACAACTTATCCTCTCTTTATTTTAAATCTTTTATAAGTTAAAATATGTTTAAGCTTTAGGATTTTTTATTACTAAAGCTTTTATATAATTATTTAATTATCTTTAACCAGGAAATATCATTAAGTTTCTTATTAGTTTAATAATACTACTACTTTTTTTAGATGTTTTTTAATAAGTAAACAATTATGAAGAACGTTTTTTTTCTCAAAATTTCATATTTATTCAGAAGAAAACAAGCCTTAAAGTTCGCTAAAAACTTATTAAACTCCACTCCATTATCATGCTTCTCTCCTTTAAAAATAAGATTAAGCAAAGTATATTTAAAATCTCTTCTTTTAAATTATTTTAAAGCAGTTATAAACATATCATCATTTAATAAATTATTATTATTACCTTAAAGTATAAGATAAACCTCCTCTTACTTACAGTAGCGGGAAAATACTAAAAACAGTTATGGTAATTTACGTAAGTTACCGTTGTTCTGTATAACAAGGGTCACGTATGACAATTACAGTAACTGATATTTAAAAAAAAAAAAAAACACACACAGTGTTTTTTTTTGATTCGAATCGTTGACCTTAAGATTTTTGAATTTTTTTTTATTTACACTGTCAAATTTACAAACTTTACCACTACGTCATTTCACTTTACGATAAGCACATACAATCACGATAAGTAAAAAGCTAAAATAACTTATAACTTTAACGTTTTTTCAACGACTCACACTTTCAATAAATTATTACTACGTCAATATTAAACGTATAAAATGCTAAAAATATCCGTTACAATGCTTAGTCAATTCTGCATCCAATGAGAGTGGTTGCAGTGTCGTAGCACGTGATCTGGTGGAGCTATGCTAGTTCAAATGTAATATGTCATTTCGATTATAGAAAACTTTAGAAATTTTCAAAAAGGCGCTAAGTTCCACAAACGCTTACCCTGCAATAAATGTTTAAACGCTTATAACAATTTTATTACTTGACCTATAAAATTGAAAAATATATCAGAATTTTCCTTATTTTATTCCCTATTTAATGGTACATGTTTTGTATATTATAGTGGAGAACTAGTTAAGATATAAAAGATCTAACGTAAATGGTAAAGATATCATCTGCTTAAACATTTATAATAAACTGGGTTTTAGCTATAGTAAAATGTATTATACATTAATAAGTAGAGGATTTTATGGGCTTTTTTATGGTATTTTACAATATTAATTCTCACTTTATTTCGTAAAGATATAAGTGAGAGTACGTATTTTTAATAATTTATATATATTTAATTTTTTTAAAAAAATAAAAAATAAATCGAAAAAAATAACTTTTTTATAAAAAGTAACGGTAAATGTAAAAAACAATGGTAAATGTAAAAAAGCAACGGAAAATGACAAGAAAAATAAGTAATAATTATTTATATCGATTATGTTACGAGATTTTATATGTAAAAAATAATCATAAAATACGTAAGTTACGATAACTCGTTTTTATACTTTCCCGCTACTGTATATTTTAACTATTTTATTTTTTTCTTTCTTTTTAGGAAAATATCTAATTTCGCTTTAATTATTTTATTTAATTGATTAAGTATAAAATTCCTGGGTTTAACATCGATTATAAGGTTTTTTTTTAATAATAATTAATTCCTTTACGTTAACCTTATTAGATTTATTGGAAGATTTTTCAAATTAAATGTTGTTACTTTTTTTTTAAATGACATGACGATTATTTAATTTAAATAAAACAATTAAAGTACCTAATTTATAATAATGGAAATAAAGCGTTAAATTATGAGAAAAATCTTTTAATATAGGTTAAATATAAAGTGAATACCTTAATAATTATAGGAGATTTATATATAAGATATTAACCTAATAATCTTATTAATGTTATCCTCTTTTTCCTTCTTTTTTGCTAATGTTTTTTATTATTTTTTATATAACTTAATACTTTTTTTTTTATAAGATACTTATATATTCTCTCTTTTTAAGGTTTTATTTTAATCTATATATAACTCTTATTAAAATCTATATAAAACTTTTAACAAAGCTTATGTAAAGCTATTATATAAGCTTTTTTATAGTTTTAAGTTTTAATTTATTTCACTTAAACCACTTACTTTGCATACATTAACGCATGACTCTTCTCATCACTTGCATGTGATTTATCATTCTCTTACTTTACCCTGACAATTTTAAATTAAATATGGATATTTTAAATATTTAATTATGCCATTTAAACTCATCAACGCCTTAACATCATTTTAAAAATATATTAATCATATATTAAATAATTTAGTGGATACAATCTATATTATTTATTTCGATAATATTTTAATCTATTTAAAAGACATAAAAACTTACATAAAAAACGTATATGCGGTATTAAAAAAGCTTCGATGATAAAAGCTATACGTTAATCTAAATAAATACACATTTTATTAAAAAAAAGTTACATTCCTTAAATTCATTATTTCCTTAAATGAAATTAACATAAATAAAAATAAAATCCTCCTTATTATTAAATCAATCAATCCTCAAATTATATAAGAGTTTTAGATTTTTTTGGGATTTATGAAGTTTTATTAACAATTTATATAAAATTACACAAAAATAATTATTATTTTAATTAATTTACTAAAAAAAAAACGTTAAAACCCATTCAACTTAATACAATACAACAAAAAGCATTTATAAAACTTAAATTAAAGTTTATAAAAGCCTTCGTTTTAAAATATTTTAACCCGCAGCTATTTATTAAAATAAAAACTAATACATTTTAATAAGCCATTAAAACAATTTTATTTTAACTATATAAGGATAGGTAACACCTAACAACATACATATCATAAAAGCTTTAAAGCGTAGAAATTAACTATTTCACGCTAAACGCTAAAATATTGACTATAGTTAATTCCTTTAAGAAATAAAAGCATTATTTATTTTATTTAAATAAAAAAGTAAATATTATTATAAATTATTTTAATCTCCGCTATTTAATAGAAAAGCTAAAGTTTAATAATAAGTAAATGCAATAAATTAAATCGTTAACCATTTTTAACTTTAAAATCATTTATTGTTTTAACACACTTAACTTAATTAATAAAATATTACATCGCTTTAATTATGTAAATCATTAAAGTAAAAAGCAGTTATATAAAGAAGCTTTACCTTATTTTAAAAAATTATTTATAGAAAATATTAATGTTATGGCTAAAAGCTAAGTAATAAAGATAGGCTTTATACCAATTAAAAATTATATTAAAAAAAGTGATATATTATTTTAATTTTTAAATAAAATTAAAAATAACTAGGAGTTATTAAAGAATAAATATGATTCCCTTAAAAAAATTAAAGTAATCTTTTTAGGGCAATATTAATGAATAAAGCGGTAAAAGAACCTTTAAAACCATTGCTGTTAAATAATATCAGAAAAAACCAGTAAAAAGACCTTTTTTTAATCCAGCAATTATAAAAAAACTAATAAGAAACTTAAGACACTAATAACTTGTTATGGTATTATAATGTTAATAATTTAATAAAATATAAAAGTTACATTTATATTCCACTTATTTTATAATTTATTATATTATATTTAACATATAATATAGAAGTAACTAAACATTAAAACATCATTAAAACATTAAAATAATTTGTAAAAACTTATTATTAAGATAATATACGATTTGATATTAAAAGATATATAAGCAACTATATTATATGTTAAAAATAAAAACACATCGCCATTTATTTTATAATAAGTTGAGATTGTTGTTAATTTTAAGCAGATTTAAAAAAAAGATATCTATTAATTTCATAACAAAATTGCCAGAATCTTACTTGCATTTAGATCATATTAAAGATAATATCTTAATAATTGTCGATTGTTTTTTAAAATACATTTTATATATTTCAATAAACAAAAACCTAAATATAAATAATCTTATAAATGTTTTTTTTTATAAAATTTTCCTATATATAAGTTTACTTAATAGCATTATTTTAAATTAAAGCTTGTTATTTACAAATAAACTTTAAGCCATTTTATGCTATCATTTAACAATTACGAAAAGGCTGAATATTACATTCTATTTTTAAATGAACGGGCAAATTAAATAATAAAATCAGAATCTCAAACATTATTTAAAAATATTCTACAATTTTAAATAAAACAATTAAGCTATAAAACTAATATTAACCGAATGAGTTTATAATATATCTGTTTATTTAACATATCATTAAACCTCAACATATTTATATTTAAAATTTACTTTAAAAGGCTTTTACGACTTAGTTATAGATAAATTAAAGTAATATAATATAAAAAGAAATAATCATGTTTAACAACTAGTTAAAAACCAAAAAAACGCGAAAATTCTTTTATACACCATTAATAAAGCATATATAAAATATTATAATAAAAAGCAATTACCACATTTTTTTAATATTTACAACTTTATCTTAGTTTTTATAAAGTATATTAATTAAAAATGATCAGCTAAAAAGCTTGTAAATAAATATTTGAAACTGTTTAAAGTATTTAAATAAATAAGACATCATAGTTTAACTTATAAATTAAAGCTATTAAAGAGATATTAAATATATAATGTATTTAATATAAATAGCTTTAAACTATTTATTCTAAGATTAAGTGAAAAGCTTGCGAAATAAAATGTTACGCTTATGGATAAAAATAAATTTAAAGTAAAAGCAATTTTAAATTATAAAGATAAAGGAAAGAATAGGTAATATTTTATTTATTAAGTAAGTTATAGCTTAGAAAATGATTCTTAAAAATTAATTATAAAAGTATTTAAAAGTATTAAAATAAAATATAAACATCGCATTTACAATAATTATATAAGATAAATTATTTATTATTAATGTTATTTAAACTTTTTTAATTATTATTATTATTATTATTATTATTATTATTATTATTGTTATTATTGTTATTATTATCATTTTAACTACCATTTTAGCTAAAAGTTAATGCGTTGTTATAAAACTTTAATAAAAAAGTTAAAAGTTAAAAGCAAAAAGCTTTTAAAAGCTTATTATCATATAATATAATGATGTCATTAAATGTAGAAATATTTATAACAACTTTTTCTAAATTTTTTTGCGTTTTATTTAAAGCTATAAACATACCCTTATCTTTATATTCTTTCTCCTTTTTACAACATTTGATTACATAAAACTTATTTTCATTCTTACAATTTTTTATTTTTTAAAAACCTTTTTTTATATTACGTTAAGTAATTATAATAAAATCCTTATATATAATTAACTATAAAAAAACTTAAAATTAAAAGCATTTATAATGAGAAGACTTAAATTTATTAATAAAGTGGTTTAAAGGTTCTTTACATAAATCTTATTATATAAGGATAATTATAATATATATTAAATAAGAATTTAAATATTAAATATAACAAGAAATTTACTTTTTTGTAATGGTAATTGCTGGAGGCATATTATTAACACTTAGTTAAAGTAGCTAAAAATAAGGTTAATATAATTAAAATTAACCGTAAAAGTATATATATTTTTAGTTTTAAAGTATAAGTAATTATTTTTATTAATATTAAAATATTAATTTATTATAACATAAACATAACGTTAATAAAATGTAATATAAAGTCTACCTTTTTGTTTAGTCATTATATAAATTAATTTTGCGAATGAGGATTTAAAAGTTTTAAAATTAAGTTTATTATTAAATTCCTTAAAAAAGCTTTTAAAAAGAACAGGTAAAAGAAACATCATTATCCCGTTCGGAGGACATATTACGCTGCTTCTCACATAATTAATAAGAAATTGATAAGAAATTAATAAGAAATTAATAAGAAAACTGATAAGGAAACTGATAAAATAATTGATAAAAATATTACTTCGTAATTAATAAGCTTTATTCGCGTGTTTTAATTAACTTAACGCAGCCGCGTTACAACCGCGTAACAACCACGTGACATCTGCGTAATAGTTACGTGACTAAATTACGTGACTTAAAATCCGGACGGGATTTCTACTTTTTTTTTTTTTTTTTTTTTTTTTTTTTTTTCAGAAATTTTTCAAAAAATCTAAAAAATCTTTTTTATTCTAAATATATAAAATAAACCTAGCTTTCCGCGAGGAAAAATTTTTTTGACTTTTTTTATTTTTTTCGAAATCTCGGAGATTTGGAAGGGCCACGTTCCGGAGCTTGCGGAAGGCCACGTCCCGGACATTTCGAAGGGCCATTAAGAAAAAAATAAAAAAAGTCAAAAAAATTTTATGTATAATAAAAACACATGTTATTATTATAAAACCAAGTTATTAAGTAATAACAACAAGATTTATAAAGATGAATAATAATTATAAAAAGCAATTTATGTATAAAAAAGGTTTATATATTAAGATATAAATATTTAACACATGCTTAAACTTTTAAAAACAAAAACATTGTTAAAAGAGAAAATTTTATTAAGGTAAAGTAAAAAAATGATAAATTATATATAAGTAATAAAAAAAGTCACGCATTAATATATACAAAATAAGTGGTTTAAGTAAAATAAGTTAAAATTTAAAGCTATAAAAAAGTTTATATAATAGCTTTACATAAGCTTCATTAAAAGTCTCATATAAATTTTAACAAAAATTATACATAAATTAAAGCAGAACTTTAAAAAGAAAGGATATATAAATGCTTTATAAGAGAAAAAATATTAAGTTATATAAAGGACAACAGAGAATATTAAGGAAAAAAAAAGAAAGAAAAAATAACATTAATAAAATTATCAGGCTAATATTTTATATATGAATTTCTTACGACCATTGAAGCACTCACTTTATATTTAACTTACATCAAAGGATTCTTCTCACAATAATATACTTATAATATTTATATTATTAACTTTAAATAATAAAAACATTAATAATGATATAAACTTTAATAATTAATATTTCTTTAAGCGATTTTAGTTATGGTAAATGCGTAAGAATTTTGCCAAAATCGAGGTAATTTTTGGCAAAAAAAATAATTCGATTTGTCGGCACATTTTTTATTATCTTTTTTATAACATTTCTTATAAATATTATTATATTATAAAATGATATTAAACCATTTTTCCTAGCAATAAGGATAAAAATATATGGCGTTAAAATTTATAATTTTATCGAATTTTCATTTAATATAAAAGTTATTTTTAAATAATAAATAAGCGTTATTATTTTTATTGTAAATAAAAAAAAACGTTAAAACCAGGAAATATATAAGCATTGTTGAGATAATTACGTTTTTATAAAATAATAAGTAATGTTTATTAAAAAAGAAAGTTAAGCAACTTTTTGTGTAAACGAAAGTTAAGTAACTTTCCGCGTAAATAAAAAGTAAGCGGCTTTTTACGTAAACAAGAAAAAATAAAATCACGATTTAAAAAAAAACGGATATAATTTTATAATAAAAGTTATTTTATACGTGTATTTATTAATTTTATTTTAAACGGCTGTTTTATTTTAAAAGAAAGTTGTTTTATACATATGTTTATTAATATTATTTTAAAAAGCCGTTTTATTTTAAAAAGAGGTTTTTTTATGTGTGTACGATTAAAATTAGCTTAAAGTGAAAGTGATGTTGCGTTAATTGTTCGAAGTTAGCTTTTATTACGTGGCTTTATAAAAAGTAAACAACATAAACAAAGATGGTTTTTTCTATAATTTCTTATAAAAATAAAAAGGGATAAAAGTATGTATGATTTAATAAAATGTGTAATAGGATTAATAAAAGTGTTTAAGTTATTAAGGGTTAAAATAAGATAAGCGAGAGCTAATATAAATATATCGTTTTTTTTTCTTTTTTTTTCTTTTTTATTATTATTCTTTTTATGGATTAAATGATTAAAAGCTGAGGTTTATAATAAATCTTCGCCATGTTAATGCAAAATATAATGTTAACGTTAAATAATATCTTTTTTATAACAAGTAATAGCTATTTTATAAGTATTAATAAAAATGATATTATTAATATAATATATATTTAAAAGAATATCGTAAGTAAGATTTTAATAAAAACATAAAAGTAAGTGTTAAATGTTAAAAAAATAGATAAAAACGTTTATAATATTCTTTTATAAAATTATATAAGCCATTTTAAATTTTTAAAATAAAGTGATTAACTAAAAAATTAAAAAAAGTAGAAAAAAAAAGTTTGTTTCTAATTGTTTAATTTTTCGACGATATAATAAACATAAGTTATTTAAATTAAAATTAAAAAGAAAGTTATTATATAAAACAGTTTTATTATAATTATTATAAATATAAGTAAGTATATTCATAACAATGTTATATCGGTTTTAATAATATAAGTTGCATATTTAAAAAGAATAAAAAAAAGAAAATATTAAAAAGTTAAATGATTTAAGTAAAAATAGTTTTAATAACTTAAAGTAACATGATATTTATTATAAAAACATTACGCGGGTAAATTATATTAATTATAAAATATAAATAACATAATTAATGTTTATTAATTATAATGTAATATTTATATTAATTATTTTATTAGTTTCTTTATTAGTTTTTTTATTAATTCTTTATTAATTTTTTATTAATTAAGTAAAAAGGAGCGTAATATATCCTTTAGATGAGATAATAATCATTAATTTCTAAATACTTTTTCCGCTTTTTTTAACCAATTTTAACTACTTTTTTAATATTTTATAACTTTCTTAAAAATATTTAAACCTTTATAACTAGAAGTTTTTTATAAGTTTTAACCTTCATTTATTTCATAATTCTTTAAATTAAAACAATAAATTTTAATAAGATTATAATTTGTTTCTTATATAATATCTTAAAAAAGTTAAAATTATATATTTTAATTAAAGTTTTATCCATAAATTATATTGTAAGGAAAAATTTCTTTTATCCCTTACCAGTGCCATTAATTAATTTTATAAATAATCTTTTAATTAACTTATAACTAACTTTAATTTAACTTTATGCTTATAAAAAATAAGATAATTTAATTATTTTCTATAAAAGCTGGAAGAAGCGAAAAGCAAAATTAAGTTATGAATAAAAGCCAGATAAATAAAACTATAAAGAAGTATCCCTTAAAGATAAGAAAGAAAAGGTTTATTTAAGCCATTAAAAGTTAAATACTTAAATAAGAAAAATGGATATGCTAAAAAAGTATAAGCATGAAATTAGGCCATTAATTTGCTACTATAAAAAGAATTAATAAAAAAATAAATAGTATATTATGACTAAAAAAAAGAAGAAATAAACTGTATGTAAAGTTATATTAAAACCATGTTAACAATAAGAACAAAAATAAAGTTTATAAACATATAAAATTAATATTACAACTTATAAAAGCATAAAGCTATAGCTTTTATATAAATAAAAATTAAGAAGATAAGCTTAAAAGCATTTTTATTTAAATAAAATATACTAATGATACCTATATTGTGGTGTAAATGTAAAAAAAAAGAAATGATGTATTATATAATTATAAATTACCTAAAATATATTATGTAAAAAGATGTATTTAAGAAGAAATTAACTTTAAAGATATTTTGCATATAGTTTAATTATAAAAGTATATTATTAAATAATAATAAAGTTAAGCATGTAATGAGATGGTTATTATAATAAAGGAAATTTCCTATATATAAACTTACCAAATAATTAGTAAATAAGGAATATATTTATGTTAAGAAGAAAAAAGTAAAATATGAGGATAAAATTAAATAAAAATAGATAAAAATAAATATATTTATTAATGTAAGACATTACATATAAATAAAGATTAATTAAGGGGTATTTATAATGAAAGTAAATAAAATAAAAATATGGTGTAATATAAGGATAATTAAATTGCAAATAGGATAAAAAGAAGATAAAGCGGATCGTTTAAACGTTATTTATAATATTACCCTTATTTTTATTAAAGATTTAATTAAGCTTCCGGCCGGGTAAGATCGGCTAAGCTTTTAAGTACCCTTAAATTATATTTAAATTAAAGCAATAAATTAATATATACTTTATCTCCACTTAAAAAACTTTTTTATAAAAACTTTAATATCGAAATTTAATATTACTTTCCAAAAATCAAATAACAATGGCTTTAGAAAATAACTTAGCTTTAAAAATATCTTAATAAAGATTAATAAATATAGGGAAAAAACAGGCATGAAATAAGTAATAAATTAAATAATATGTTTATGTATAAATTTTATAAAGATATAAAGTAAAAAAGTAAGTATGACGGATAGTGAGTTAATCAGCTTTACTTATAATTATATAAAATTGAAAAATGCTAAAAATATTCTAACTTTTTCGATGTTAAATTTTCGTAATAATAAAGTTAAAGCTTAAGCAGGATATATATTTAATGATATCGTTTTAAAGGCTTTAGTTAAAGAGGTATAAAGTATTATTAGCCATTTGATCATTAGCATAATATGTATGAGAATTATAATTAAGGTTAAGTTAAAAAAATATTTAATATAATTTATCAATTTTATAAACGTAAGAATATCGCTAATTATATGAGAGGAAATTTAATAAATTAATAAAAGGAATTTAAGCAGGATGATTATAAAGTAAGATTTATAGGAATATAAAAATGATAATAATTAATATAAACATTACAAGTAATAATTATAGCTTAATTATATATATAATAAAATAAAAAAAGTTCATATTATTAGCGTTTATGCTTATAAACGTATTATAGATATAAGTTATATAAGGAGGGCTTACGACAATAAGAATAACCTAAAGAATAACGATAAAAGGCATATTAAAAAGGCGGAATGTTAAAAGAACAATTATAGAATTTTTAAAATAATAAGAAATAATTTTAAATTTTTAGGAATTACTAAAAATATTATTATAGGAGAAAGATATTTATAGACGTTTTCATATTAGAAATCACATATTTATAGGTAATATAATTACTTATAAATAAAGATATAAGAAAATATTAAATTAATATAAGTAAGTAATGTAAAGTTGAATAAGCATTTTATTAAAAATAAAATAAATAATTAATTAAGGTTATTATAAATTTTATAAGGAAGAAAAAAGAAATGATAAAGATAAAGATAAAAAGATTATATTAAAACCTTTAAGCCGTTAAAGATAGAATAGGAAAAACGCAAAATGGATCTTACAAGAGATTAATTTTAAATAAAATATAAAATACCGGCATATGTATATAAATCTTCATATAAACTTAAATTTCTTTTATTAAAAGTAAAGCGGGAGGATTAATGACGGCATGCTGGCGGCTTACGTTATCACCTTATTATAACGTTTAATTCATTAAATAATTTTACTAAAAAAATAAGCTTTTAAAGAGAAAAAAAAAAAAATTTATATAATATATAACATAAGTAAGATATCAATGAAGTGAATAATTTTTATCTTATATAAGCCATATTTTATAAAAGGTTTTATATTTAAATAAAGAATGAAAACATATCAAATATTTATATAATTTATATATATTATATATAAAAAAACATAACAAAGTATGATAATAATAATAATAATAATTATTTTTTATATAACATAAAGTTTATAAGCTTATATAATAAAATCCTTATTTTTTAAACTTTTATTAACCATAAAATAAAAAGGAATATCTTATTTTAAAATGATTTATTATTTAATAAAGTTTTTTATATTTTTCATATTAATATCTTTTAATACGTAGTATTTAAAATAATTTGTGAGTTGTTTTTTAACTTTAATAATAACCTTATAACCAACATTATTAAGCATATATTAGATATTAATTATCTAATATTAAAACATATCTTAAAGCTAAAAATATATTTTAAAATTATACTTTATTTTTACATTAACCTTTTAATAGAATAAATATATTTTCATAATTTTAACAATATTAACATATAATCCTTTTCATTAATAAAATGAAACTATTTACTTATATATTAATTTTCTACTTTTATAAATATTGTTTATATACGTTTTTATCGTAATCATCTTTTTATTAAACCATTAATTAATGATTTTTTATGTTTTATATTTTTTGCAAAGTTTTTACCAAAATATACCATCATATATTAAATAATTAAAGCATTTAACTTTAAAATATAAACAAGCGTTTATACCAAATTTACCTTTTTTTGTAATAAAATTATTAAAATATTTAAAAGTTATAAAGTACTTAATGATATTCTTAAATTTCTTAATTTATTTAAAGTTAAAATTAAAAATATCTAGGTTTTTTACTTTTTTTTCAACTATTTCGACAAGATTAATAATAACCAAATTTAGCTAAAAATTAATAAAATCATTTATATCTCCTTCCTATTAATTATTAATATTGTTTAATGTTATTTTTTTTTTAAAAAAATATATCAATTAAAACATTTTTAAAATTTAAAACATGTTAAACCTTAAAGTCAAATATTTTAATATACGCTATCCACTTAATTAAAAATATATTAAATAAATTAAAAAATAAATTATTAAATTAATTAATTAAAATTTTAATATTAATTTTAAAAATAAATTTAATTTTATATAAATAATTTTAAAGCTTTCTTAATAATTTTATAATTATAAAACATTTTTATTTAAAGGTATCATAATTTAATTTAACGTTTTTTTAAATATTAAATTTATATTTAACTAATTTAAACTTATTATTTTTATTTATTTATTTAAAGGTAATACTAAATCTGTAGTATGCCGCAGTTAAATTTACAGTATATTTGAAAAAAGTAAGCAATAAGCAAAAATTTGGGAGCTATACTTTATTAAACATAGATTTTAATAAAAGTGTAAATAATTTTATATTTAAAGGGGTTATAATTATATAATTATTATAGTTTTAATCCTTTCAATTTAACGATTTTAATGATTTATGTTTTATGTATTACATTTTAAGTTTAATAAAGCTATTTATAATAATAAAAGATCTCGACGATTTTCAAAACGATTAAGTATAAATATAACCAAAGAATAGCTGTGAGAGAAAGTTAAGCCATTAGCTTCTCTGCGAAATAACTGCATTAAATGAAGGATATAACATTTGAAACTTATATTATTAAAATTATTAAATTAAGGGTTATTATATAATAATAATTATTAATTAATCTAAATTGTATATATAAAATTATTTAGTTTTTTATTAAAATTTATGTTTTTAATGGTTTTAGCGAGGGAGATACCTGGCAAAATCACTTATTGCTTTCCGAATTTTAACCGTATTGTAGATCTAACCTTAACATACTGCAAATTTAATGTTGCCCATAAAAACATAACTTTAATTATATTTTAATACATTAATAAATACAATAATTAAAAAAGTTAATTTATAATCAATAATTATTAAATATGATATTTATAATAACTTTTTTTTTAAAA
>JAJKLF010000084.1:0-2500 GCA_022984865.1 Hypomontagnella submonticulosa | reverse complement strand
TTGAGACAAGCATATGACTACTGGCAGAATCAACCAGGTAACTATCGTACGCCGGGGTTGGCCAACCGGGCATTACGCCGCGGAAGAATTAGTTACGGTTTACACCTCGAAAGGTGGACGTTCTAGCGGACTAAGCCAGGCCTAATCCACTGAAACGCCTTCCACTTTTCCCCTCTAAATTCCCCAGGACACTGGTCCGCTACACACGCCGCCGTACAAAGACCGCTGCGGTGGAACTTACAGGTCCCAAGAGGAGACCTAACCCCAGCTGCTACAAGGTAACAGCCGGGTAGGTATCTCCCGATGCTTTGTGGTAGTTCTAGCCATCGGCCAGCTATCCACAGAGCCCAACCGGTCACCATCGAGCGAGAAACACGCCAGATAGCTCTCGAGCTTCCTAGATATGCGCTAGAAAGTTAGCGCGCTAGGGGGGTCGACAACTGCTATGAATCCCCCAGGACCGAGCCGAAGCTACAAGGTTGCACAAAGGACCACGCAACAGTTGTCAGGCAGATATGGGACGAGAATAGCTTAGCCACAGGATTAGAAGGCTTGGACGGGTCCAAAAGGGCCACAAGTTCGAAAACATGAAACCGAATTGAACACCAAGAAAAAGCCTTAGAACCCTACAGCCAAACAAACGACCTATTGCTAGGCCATAACACCCTATAACATTCGCATGTTGTAGGGCGGAGCGCGCTATACGGTCGCACACACTTTTGTATGCGCAGCCGATTCGCCTTTCTCATATACCCACCGGGCCCACTTGGGTCCCGTGCACGGCCCAGGGGGTTGTGGTGCGCCAAAACATTTCCCGCAAAATTATTTAGTATGGGAAATTTTAAAAAGCGACTCACAAGCATAGAAACCAAAACCGGGATGGCACATATTTTTGGTACTTGGCCAAAATTTCCCTCCACTCGTCCCATACCAAATCACCACCCACACGATCCCCCACGTCGCTTACCCTATACTTTTACCGCCACACCACTAAAACTACCACCTGCCACCTAAAACCCCCTATAAAACCAGTTGCTCTAGGGGACTTATAGCACCTAAAAACACCATTTCCAGGTACCCTCGCCGTCGCTATCCACACCTACCTCTCTATCTCCCACGGCGGGACGGGCACCGCAGTGCAACCTATACCATTCGATAGCGCTCGACGAGGCCAACTGAATGGTATCAGTTGCACCGGTGTGCCTCGCGTTTTCGCGGAGGTATTGCGATGCAAACGCTGAGTATAGGGTAGCTATGGCTCGTGTGCGGGTCACGTGACTTGACCCCGCGCTAAAAAAGGACACGGCAGTTTTATAGACGGCAATTCAGACCTGACTCCCGGGTAGCTCTAGGGTAGCTCCAGGGTAGCTCCAGGGTAGCTAGCTTTTCAAATTTTCATTAATACTTGCTTTATAAAGTCACATAAAATGAAAACCCGTACACCGTGTATAAATGAAAATTACAAGTATTATAAGACTTATAATAATCCTAATATTATATATATCGTTGTTTAAAAGCTTATAATTTATATATTATAACCCATTTGCGTTGCTATTAAATATATTTAGGTATATAAAAAACCAAAGGGATATTTTCATATTAGAAATATGCAATACATACAAAAAGACAACAGACGTAATACCATTTATATGCTATACAAATTTACACATTTGTTATACGTAAATTTTTTCTATTGTTATTAAGATTATTATAATTAGTACGATTATTATGATTACTATAATAATTAATGATTGGAATATATATATAAAACAAGTGCTCTCTTCCTACTCATACAGCAAAGTGATCAAGTCAATACACACAACATCAGCTTATATACCGTATCTTTTAGCATGATTATATAAATGTATAAAAGATATAAAGATCTTCCAGCCAAGCTACCCTATATCTTTTTCAGTTACCTTATAACTACCCGGAAGAAGGATAAGCTCTCTGTTAAAATAGACGCAGGTTGTGATAGTCACATAGTTGTATTAAAGAGAATTATCACACAGGACTCTAGAGTAGACTAGCTGTTATACATATGAGCCACAGGTGTGGGGCGGATAGCCCAGCCACCTAATTACCAGCCTCCTAAATTCAACACTCTCGGACTATTAAGACCTCCCGGGTAACTTCTCCGAATCCCGGACCGACAAAAGCCTCAACTCCCACACCACTTACCCTATACCTACCCTATACCTACCCTATATCTACCCTATATCTACTCTATACGTACCTACCCGGGAAAAGTCCCAATCGATTATTTCACAACCCTTCCGGGTAGCGCCTCCCGAGCCTTCGCCGCGGAGAAGCACAAGTCCCGCGGCACCTACCCGGGAGATGCCAGCGCCCAGTACAGGGTAGCTCCCGGGTAGCCATGTACAGGGTAGCTATCTCCGCGGGTAGGCACTTGCCACGAGCCGACCTACCCGGTACCTGACGCGACTAGCCCCCACCTCTAGGGTAGCCTCCTCCCCGGACTCGGGCGGCTTCTACATAT
>JAJKLF010000082.1:0-15534 GCA_022984865.1 Hypomontagnella submonticulosa | reverse complement strand
AAGCCTCATAATAAATCCTTATATAAACCTAGGTTTTTTTTATCAAAGGTAAAATGAAAGGACCAATAATAATATGTCGATAACCTACATTACCACCTTATTATAATATTTAATTCATTAAATAATTTTACCAAGAAGGTAAGCTCCTAAAAAAAGAAAAAAGAGATAAATTATATAATATGTAATGTAAGTGGGATATTATTGAAACGAACGATTTTTATCCTATATAAACCATGTTTTATAAAAGGTTTTATGCTTAAATAAAGAATAAAAACGTACTAAATATTTACATAATCTATATATTATATATAAAAGAATATAGCGAGGTATGATAATAATAATAATAATTATTATTATATTATTTAAGGAAATAATAAGTGATAAATAAATGTTTTAGAAGTTTGATATTATAAATAAAGTTTTGAACGTATTAATTTTTGACATTAAAACAGGGGAGGATGTTTAGATAATAATTTAAGGCAATAAATAATAACTAAATAAGAAAATTTCTTTTTTAGGAATTTAAAAACTAAATAAAATACCCTCGATAAAAATTAAAAAAAGAGTTAACATTTATAATAAGAATAAAGATAAGAACTTTATAAATAAAGTTAAAACCATAATAAAAAATATAATATATAAAATAAATTAGGAATAATAAATATACTAATTAATAAAATGATAAAAATATCTTTTATTAAAAGTTGGTAAAATTAAATAAACATATTTATAAAATTATATATTTTTAAGAGATTTCTTATCTGCACTACCTATTTTTCCTAAATGGCCTTATCTACATTATTAGTACATCCGTAATTCTAGTGCACACATTAGTAAAAGCAGTAAGCAACACTGTACCTAACCAGAATTAATTAAGTTGTGCTAAAATTGTAAAGGGGGTATGTACCCCTTATAAACCTAATGTATCTAATTAGAATTAATCTTTATAACTATTCTTTATTTTAGGATGGAAGATATATAATCTATCTTTTTACTTTTTATAAGGTAACCCCAATTATTATTTTATTTAACTTTCTCCACTTATTTTTATTTAACTTAGTTAATATTATAAATTATTATTATCTTTTATGGCTTAACATTTTAATCATTTTATATATTATCTTATAATAAATTTGCTCTTGTTATTCACTAGTTATACTTTTTCTTTTTATATTAACCATTAAATATATTATTAATACGTAGAAGTTTTCTATCCATATTATCTTATTAAAATTCCTATCCTTATATTTCTAGCCTTTAATTATGGCAATTTATATTATAATATAGTATATTATGTTGTATATATCTTTGTTGGTAATATCTATATAGCGGATAAGGGGTTTAATATGGATAATATAGATAAGCTATTCTTCTCCATAAACTGTTAACGTGAAGATCCCTACCTGGATCTTATGAATGGTATAATCCTAATAAAGTAATATTATTTTTATGTTAAGGATTTTAGTTTTGGTAAATTTGGTTTATTCCATTTCATCTTTTTTTTATTAATTTTTTTTAGAGAAGCCATATATTATCATACCTAATTTCTTGAATTGAATATTTCTTTAAGGGAACATTCCTGAACTGTAGACATTTTTATATTTAATATTTATTAGTCTTAATATTTTTAACCCTAAACCTTTTTATAACGTTTTAAATAGGCTTTACCAGTTTATAATAGCATACAATTTTAACAAGGAATATTATATCATCCCAAAATCGGCTAGGAATTGGTATAAAAAAAATGAGATATGAAAGGATCCTGCCTTTTTGATTAGTAACATAAATAAAGCTATCTACAACCTGTTTAATAAGGCGGTTATTTATAAAGATATCTATTATTTATTTAACCATAACTATATTATCTTTTTTCTTAAACAGGATATTAATGATAATAGTAAATATAGATTAATTTCTTATATATTAATACCATCTGGTAAAATAGGCAATAATACTCATATAGAAAATATTATATTTTTCCATAACCATAAATACATACCCTTCCACAATATTCTAATTAAATTTTTTTTTTGCCTGTTTCGCCTAATCTATTTTCACAAGCTATATCATTTATTTTTTTGCCGAGGCTAACAAAGATTAAATCTTCTGCATCCTTATCATCAAATATCTCTTAAATATAAAACCTAAGTTTAAAACCGAGGTGTATAAAGTAAATAATTTGCCACTCCTTCTCTTTAAGGTTATAAGTATCCGCAGAAGTGGAGGCGATATCTAAGATAAAGATAGAAGATTGGCTGCTAAGGATGGCATCAAACATATATATTTAATTCGTAGAAAAAAACTAATTATCTTGAACAAAGTGGGTAAAGTTATAACCCCTTTCAATCCCTTAGCGGATGAATATGATAACGATTTTAACTATTTTACCTCTAATTTTGTCAAACAAAAGCGAAAGATCGATGAGGTTGATGATTCTGATGCGGAGTGGATATATTCTGTTCACACGGAAAAGATGGTATGTTTGGATGTGTTTAGCTTGTTATTAGAACCTTTAGATAACGTTAATATTTATGGTGGCTTTGATATAGATTTTGATTATGATGATAATTCTAATCGTTAGAGTAAACAATTTAAATTATCATTTAATAATAACAAATCTGATGTAAATAATAATAATCACAATAATAATATTAACTATGATTTCGATAAATTAGACTTAGATTTGGGGGAAAGATTTATAATTAAAAACCTGGCCTTCCATCTTAAGCCAATGGTATCCCAACCTAACTTAAACCTTAATCTTAAAGAAAAGGCTTGTTTCATCTTCCGATACCAGACGTAACACCCGCCACAATTTCGATAAACCACTTTTTTTTTATTAAAATAATGTTCTTAGCATTATATTAAATATAAGTTAATATTATTATTTCCCAGCATATGAAGTTGGGGTTATTAATAAGATTATTGTTATAAATACATATAGTTATAGGATAGAGTTATAGTGGTGTTTATGATAGGCTTTAGGATTAAAATACAATAATAAGTTTAGGATAGGTTTATATCCCATCCTTAACCAAAAAAACGATATAATAATTATTTATAAACTTAGGCATTAATATTAAGTCCTTATTATTATATCTTTATTATAAATCTCTTAATCTATAAGTTTCTATTTAGATCTTATTCTTTAATATTTCTTTATCATATAACTATTCCTCTAAAATCTCTTTATCTAATAACTCTTATAAACCATTAATGATGTGACATTTTATAAGGTTACCTTTTTATTATAATTGTTTAATTAATATTGTAAGAGCTGGTATTATAGGCTTTAGCTTATTTTTTAAACTAAGGGGATGGCTTTATCGACATTAAATAAGTAATATGGTAAAAAGAGGTGTGGGAGGTTCATCGACGTTATTAAACTATTAAAGGCTTTTTCCATACTCCCATTATAATAATTAATAACGTATACTACTACTAATAATAATGTAATTACCCCGGGATTAGCCTAACTGTTTCTATGTTTATTATAACTATATATCTTTTAATTTTTAGGTAATCCATCGCTATTATATTAGTGTAGGCATATCCTCACTAAACAGGCTAAGATTTCGGGGCCTACCATATATATTCTTTATAACATTAAGATTTTAAATATGGAGGTAAGGATACTTATTAACTAAATCATAATTTAACCATTAGTATTAATTTATCTCTATCTTCTCGATAATTTCGTAGGCTTCTAACTTAGGAATAATATTATAAGCATACAAGATACCATATTACTACATGATTCGATTTATATAAGGCTTAGTACAGGCGTTAATAATTAAATTATTAAATATTTTCCGGTATTCTAAAATGAGAAGGTTAATATAATAGTAGGAGATTTAACAAAATAGCTTTTTAAGCCAATCAGCCCTTATATATTTACGGCGAAGGCATTTTATTTATATATTTTGTGTAATGTTCAATTTTTGTTTTTATTTATTGATTATTTTTTTAATTATAGTTTATATTATTAAGAGATTACCGCAGCTATGGATAAGATAGTTTTTTAGGTCTTAATAGGTTATTTTTATAGGTAATATAATAATTTAGCCATAATTTTGATTAATAGATGTATAATAAGCTACCTATTATTATTTTATACTTATATATTTTCTTTTAATATATACAATGATCACCTCCTGTTCTTTAAATTATATTTTAAATTGTTCCTATATAGTATTAAATTTCTTCTTGGTTTAATCATATATTATATGTTTCTAAAGCTTGAATAAATTTATATGGATATTCAAAATCTCTTTCGGTATTTTTTTAGGGACCTTTTGTAAGCTTTTCATTAAGGTATTAAGTTATTAAATTTTATTATTATTATCGTTATTATTATTGTCTTTAGGGGGTTTATTGATAGGGGGCTTCTTCCAATGCTTCTTAACGTTAAGAATAATGTTTTGGTTAATATGGAACATATATAATTAAAGTTTAGTAGTTGGTATATAGAGCTGGAAGGTAGCTTACTTAGCATTATTATAATTAGTTATGATTACCTTTGGCAAATATATTTTAAGCTATATATAAACCTATTCAATATTTGCCATAATTTGGTTAAAGGCTTTGAATTGTTTGTTATCGATAAAGCTGTATATGATATTTGTTACTATCTTTACTAAAATAATGATTATATTAGTAAAGAAAGGTATTTTAAATTTATTAGTTTTATATGTAATATTAAAAGAAAGGATGGAAGGATATTTTTATTATATTTTAATAAATTATGGTTTAAATCATAGATAACCAGTGATATGATTTGGTTTAATAAGGTCCTGGTAAATGAAGTGGAGTATCCCTTCCTGTTCAAATTTATAGAATAATATCTAGATAAGTGTGTAATCATCTAACTTTTCTTTCTATAGTTGTTGGTAATAGTTATCAATATTTTTATCTGTAAAAGGTAAGTTTGGAAATTCTTTATGAAGGGTGATACAGATGTTACATAATTATATAGTAGGGTTTAGTAAAAATTATTTTATTGATTCTTTTATATTAAAGGTTAAACCGCGTATACAAACGGAGGTTGAAAAGTTTTGAATAGTTTTATGATTTATGTGAGAATTATGGCTTAGCTGTAATCTAAATTCTTAAAGCTAATTTTTTAATTTATAAGAAATAACTTTAGTTTCTTATATATAACCAACCTTACTTGTAGTCAATTTATAAATATTATTTCCTTTAGAAGGTTGAACTAGATTTTTAGAACATGATAATTAGATAATAATTAGTTTATCCTTATGATAGTTACAGGAATGCTTCTTTACCATAGTAAATCCAATTATTTTAGTAAAAGTTATAAGGTTGGCTTTAAGGTTTTTATATAAATTGTATAAAAGACCTACAATAAGTTAATAATTAGGAAAGGGGTTTAATAAGGAAAGAATATTAGGGAGGGTAGCAGCAGGCTTATTAATAATATCCATAATATTATAGATACATACATAAAGATATTATAAAATAAGAATAAGAAAAAAATTAATTAAATGTTATAAATAGTTATAAATTGTAAAAGTGGAGATTAGAAATAATTCTGCCATGTCTAACGTGGGGCTAGCATGGGCTGGCATAACGTTAGCAAGGCGTTAGTCTAAGAGTAGTATGGGCTGGAATTACAAATGTACTGGTAGTGTGGATAAGCTGATTTAGGAAAAACAGGTAGTGCGGATAGGAAATCTCATTTTTAATATTAAAAATAAGAAGATTATTGATAAAGTATTTAATAATATAGATAAGGACGGAAAGATAGAATATATATAAAAGCTAATGTTATTTAATTATCTAATATTTGTGGTTTAAAAAATGGTTAATAAAGCTAGAAAAACAGATATAATAATTAATCTACATTTTCTAAATAAAATAATGGTACTAAATATATACTTTTTATTAATATAATAAATTATTATTATAAAGCTTAAAAGTTATCGTTATATTATTATAATAAATAATTTAAAAACTTTCTATTAATTTCTTATTTAGTTTGATTATAAAGATAAAATGGTTATTATTTTCCTTAAAAGATTAGAAGTTTTTTATATTATTTTTATAAGCTTTTAAAATAGTTTTAGATTTATGTAATGTTTTATAGATTAACGATTGGTTTTTTATAAATATTTTACCATAACTTACATTAACAATATAATGATTTTCTTTAGGATAACGGAAGAGCATTTAGAACATTTAAACGCGATTTTTAAGCTTTTTCTTTTAAGTTAAATCTATCATTAAAATAAAAAAATCATTTATAAAGTATTTGTTGGCGTGGATAAAGCTTTGAAAGCGCTTTTAAATGCAAGAAGCTAAGCAGTAGCATCGTTATGCATTAAAGCACTTTGTTTATATGGGATAAAGGGATAATATAACAAAGCAGGATATGAGATATTTAATATAAAATTAGTGTACCACTTTAACAAAAGATAGTAAGATAGTGAATTATATTTAATTACGTTATACTTTTAATTATTATTTGCTTTTATGATAGCATTTCTTTGTTATTATTAATTAAATAGTAATTGCGTATAGGTTTTAAGTTTTAGTTGATTTTAAGATTGTTATTCAACTAGTTTTTTAAGATGAAAAAAGGAAAGTTTAACCAAACCCTTAAAAGATTAATATTAAAATTAAGCGTTAAATTAACTCCTAAAGATAAAAAGCCAAAAAAAATTTTAAAGTGATAAAGAAAAATAGATTACAGCTAATGTTTTTAATTTATCGATTAAAGATTAAACTTTAAAAGTTATCGAAAGCTTTCTAACTAATGAAAATATAAAATTAACAATTAAAAAAAAATAACAAACAACATAAATTCAAGAATGAATAGGGATTTTAAGATGAAGAATATCAAAAGAAAAACTAAATCGAAAGAAACAACAAAAATACTAATAAAAAAATAACGATTAAGTCGAATCATTTAAATTAACTACATTCATATTACTAAAAAATATTATATTAAGAAAGGTAATTAAGAAGATAGATGAAAAAGTTATATTAACCTAAAATTAAAAATCTCGCTTTTATCAAACTTTAACCCATTAAACTCATTAAATTTATTAGAATTAAACTCGGACAACTTCAAGAATTTAATGGACGACACGAAATTGCTTATTTCTAAATTGATTAAAAAAAGTCGAAAAGGTTAACGAAATTAAAGAAAGAGAAGAAAAAGAAGAATAAACGGAAGAATCGAAAAGATTTAAATTTAAATTTAAATTTTAATTGAAATAACTTTAACTTTACTTTAAATAAAGAGAATTATTTAAAAGAAAAACCTACCAACTGGCTAATTTATCATAATACATTTCAAATAACGCTAAAAGAGATTAAATTTAAAAATAGCATGATTTTAACAAGTAAAAAAGAGTTAAAATTAACTAAAACCATTATTAAACCCTGTAAACATTAACTATTAAACTTAGTTACTAAAATCTGCAAAAGTAACAAAATAATAAAAATATTTGTAAAAACTTACGTAACGTTAAAAAAGATTTATTAAAAAGAAATTTAAAAAAGAATTTAATATTATAAAGTATGATAAAAAGGTTTTAATGGACTTTATATTAAAATGATAGTTATATGTGCGTTAATATAAGGATATAAGCATGTATATCGATTAGTAATAACAAATTACGATATTTATGATTATATGTAAAAAAAGCCTTAAATTAAATAAGGATTATAAGTAAAACGCTTAAATTTGTACTTAATATAAAGATTGTCAACGTTATAAATAATTTTAATTCGGAATTTAAGAATAAGATTAACAAGAGAAACAACTATAACTTTTACACCTCGAGAAAATGTAAATAAAGCCGAGGTTACGAATATAAATAAAGATGTAGTGGTGGTTAAAATGGTTAAAATGGTAAAATTAATAAAACCACCAAGAAAAAGCTTAACTGAGATAGTAAGTTAAGCCTTCTTTGTTTTAACTATAAAGAGTATAACCATTTAACCAAGAATTACCTTAAGTTGAAATGTAAAATTAGGAATAAAGACAAAAGTTAAAGTTAAAAAAACCAGTATTACATACGTAATAAAAAATAATTAAATACTTCATATAAACCCTAATCATTAAAAAACATTAAATATAAGACTAATATCTTTACTTTCTTAATATGAATAAAATTAAAAGCCTAGAATAGGTTAATTAAATATTAAGAAAACAAGATGATAAAATAAAGCTTAAATCAAGCTTAGTTAAACAAGGAGATAATTAACAAGTTTTAGGGAAATTAAGGTACTAAAATAAAAGAACTTTATTATTTAAGGATATATACAACTAAGGTTGGTGAATAAAATTAACTTTTATTTAATAATAGTTCTAACGTTTATATTATTAACAATAAATCAAATTATAATAACAAAATAATTATAAATATTAAACACCTTAATTTTACTATTAATACCAATAAAAGCAAGGTAATAACCAAGAAAATAAATAAAATGGTTTACAAATCAATAAATAGAAAAGACATAATTTATATCATTATTTTAAAACATATATTATTAATAAAATTATTTTTTAGGAAAATTTTTTTATAAAGGGAGGGGTATAATTTATAAAAATATGTTATATGATTAAGATAAAAACGTAATGGCATTGCTTCATTTTTAAAAACAAGGATTTTTTTAACATCATAATGTAAAAAAACCGATAATTAATGAATTATAAATGCTTATAAAATAATAGGATAAAAAGTTAGGAATAAACTATAATAAAAGAATCGATACCAGGAAAATATTAAAAGAAGCTTTAAAAGAAGTATTAAATAAGTACACTTTAATACTGACAGATAAGATATTAAAAACCTTTATTCTTTAACATCAACATTTTTACCACCTTAACAATAAAAAACTAGTATCAATTATTTAAAGAATAACAAAAATATTGTTATAACCTGTAAATATTAAATTTATTTCTTATTTCGCATGTAATCAAGCCAAAATCACCAAGATAAATTTGAAAGATCTTCAGTTTATAAGATGATACATTAATAAAGTTGTTTAATATAATTTAAGATAATTATTACCGGCATTTATTAATGGTTACAAGTATTTTTTGTTGATCATTAATGGATTAAATTGATACTTAACATTTAATATGCATAAGAATAAAAGTAAGGTTAAGAAAGTTTTATTAATATATGGTAAAGAAATATATAATATCCTAAAAAGTTTGCCACCTAATAAAGGAGGAGTTAGAAAGAAAATCAAAATAATTAAAATCAACGATGGAAAAAAGTTCATTTTAATTAACTTTAAGTAAACATATAATAAAAAAAGTATTAACGTTATCTAATTTATATTTTATAATTAATACCAAAATAATATCCTTAAATGATATATTTAAAGCTTATAAGATATAATTAAAGCTATGGTCATTTAGATGAAAATATTATTATATTTTTAGCTTTAAGTGATACGTAAAATTGCATATGTTTTAAATAAGATGGTTAGATCGATAAATGATTAATATATACCCAAAGAATACTATACAATTGGTTTAAATCTTTAAAATAAGAAATTTAATAACAATAATTTAAGGATTTTAAGTTTATACTATATTACGTTTATTAATAAAAGAATATATTTTAACAAATTTTTAAGGCATAAAACGCTAACGTTATAATATTAGGATTTATTAACTAAAGAAATTATCTTATTTAGTTAATTAACAGAAAATATTTCCTAAAAACGTTTTACATTATTTTTTATAAGTTAATAAAAGATATTATAGAAGTTCCAAATTTTAAAGGCGTTATAAGGTTTTTCTTAAATTATATTTAAAAACGCCTACAATATAAAAAAAGGCTAAAAGATTATATCAGGAATAAAGATTATAACCTAATCGATTAAGATATCATTGATTTAAAGGATAATTAAATTAAGAAGAAGAAAAGGTATCTTAAGAAGAAAATATTAAAGTTATACAATTATAAAATATCTAATAATTATAAAAAGATATATAAAATCTTTAGTATAGGTTTTATTTAAGAAGGTAAATATAAAAATGATATCAATAGATTAAATATATTTTATTCAAGAATCAACAACATTATAATTAAAGAAATCATGAAGATTAATGATAAGACCTAAAATGATAATAGATATTAGTTTTAATTATTAAAATTTTTAAAATAATATAAGTTATTTAATATACATACAGATAAAGATCCTATACTTAAAAAAGCCATAAATAGATTAAAAAAAGATTCCTAACGCCAGGCTATATTTAAAGAGATTAAAAAGAATTTGAAGTATAAGACATTTAAATTTATTAATTTTAATAAGGTGAAAAGATAATATTTAATTAATTTGAAATGAGTTTTACAAAAGAAGTTTCTATTTAGTAGAGATTTTAACAAACTAAAAACTCATATTATAGTACGTGGATTCACTTAAAGAAAAGGAATAAATTATAAAAAAACGTAAACTATAACAATAAAAGCAGTATTATAACAAATTCTGATAGCCTTTACCGCCTTAAAATATTGGTATATGATATAAATCGATTTTATTACTACGTATTTTAATAAAAAGCTAAAAAAGCAAATATTTATAAAATAATTCTTCTTATTAGCTAAATATTTTAAGGCTTATCCAGAAAAAAAACCTAAATATAATTATAACGTAACAAAGATTATTAAATTATTAAACATCTTATATAGATTAAAACAAGCCGGCATAACGTAATAAACTTACATATAAATTCTATTAACAAAATGTAACTATGTTTTATTAATATTAAATAACATAATTTATATTAATAAAAAATTAAGAATTATTATAACGTTATATATAAACAATTTCATATTATTTAACACTAATCGATAATAATTAAAAGAATTAACTAAAAGTCTATAAGATAATGTGCTCGTAATAGACTTAAATAACATTAATTAGTTTTTAAATGTTAAGATATTAAAATTTAACCTAATAAGTGATATATATATCGATTAATAACAATATATTAAGAAAGTATTAAAGGATTTAAAATTTGACGAATTTAAGATAATAAGCATTTTATTTAATCCAACTAGATTTAGATTACTTAAAAAAGGATAAGATAACGTGAAGTATAAAGAAATTAAAGAATATACGTCTTTTATCGGTAAGTATAATTTTTTAGCGTACGTTATAAAGCTTAATCTAAGTTTTACAACATTCATATAGGTTAAATATATGTTAAATCTGGCCTTTAAATATTCTATTAAAATTAGAAAAGTTATTAAATATTTTAAAGAAAAATTAGGAAAAATAATTTAATATAAAACCTTAAATAAAAACTACTTTTATAAAGTATATAATAAACTTAACTTATTTAGAACGGTAGATATAAATTTGTCAAAAAATATAAATATAAGATAATTAATGATTAAGATCATTTATTTTATGGCTGGTGATCTGATTTTTTAATTTTTAAGTTTATACTTAGTAACTAATAAAAATATATTTAAAACAAAGTTTATTAGGTTAAACGAGGTAGCTGAAGATACGGCTTAGATTAAAAGCTTTTTTACTAAGTTAAACTGTATACCAGATGATCTTATCACACTTTTTAAAGATAATATAAGTATTAAAAATAGGCTATAAATATAGTAGTTAATAAGAAAAATCGTTATATTAAGATTTAGTATTTCTACGTATACTAAGAGATCAAAGCTGGCCACGTAATTATCAAATATGTCAAAAATAAGGAGAACCTCACAAACGATTTAACGAAACCACTGGATAAAGGAAAACATCAAAAATTTCATAAATTATTAAGACTAAAAAGTTAAAATAACCTTATTAAAAGCGAGAAAACATGTTAACATAAATAAAGACTTAAAAGCATTTTTAAATATAAGAGGCTAAATAACAACATCGTTATATATTAAAACACCTTATTTATATAGGATAAAGAGATAATATGATAAAGCAGGATACAGGATATTTAATATAAAATTAGTATACCGCTTTAACAAGGGATGATAAGATAAAAAATCATATTCAGTTACGCTATACTTTTAATCGTCGTTTGCTTCTAATATTTATTTATTAAATTACTAAGATTTATAATAAATGAATTTAGATTATTAACGATAAATAATCACATTTAAGTAATTTAAAAATTGGATGTACTTAAAGCTTTAATTATATTGGAGATGTATATTAGTTTTATAAATTTTTTTTGAAAAGTTTATCCTTTAATATTAGCAGAAAATTTTATATTTATAAAAGAAGAAGATAGACTTAATAATAAATAAAAGGAAAAAGAAGGATCTTTTTAAGATTTTTGTAAATTGAAAGAAATGAGTGGTTAGCATAAAATTTAAGCCGATAAAAGAAGAAAAGATTAATTTCTAATTATTATAAAATTAGTTGATAAGTCCTGGTTATTTTGTTTATTAGGATTATATTAGTATTATATTTATGAAAATTAATATGTTTAAAGAGAGAGGTTTTGATATGATATTTTTTTTATATAAATAATAAATAAAATGAGTAGGATATATTAGTTGATTTAATTAGATTAATCTAATTCTTAAATAAGATCTTAATTAAAGTAAAAACTCAATATTAAGCCATAGAATTTAAGGTTATATATTTAATTTGGATATATAAAAATCTTTAAACTTAAATCTAATTTTATTAATATCTTATTATAATTTTAATAAATTATAAGGTAATTAAAGGTATTGTTAATTAAATGACTTTTTATTTAATAGATTTAATTAAGTTAAGTTTATAATTAATAATTGTCTTAATATATTTCTTTTAATTTAATTTAGATGTTAGATATATCCTCAATTGATTAAATCTGGTATTAGATATATTGTTGAGATTATTTATATTTTTTAACGAATTAGATAAGTTTAAAGTTGTGAATAAGATATAAAGTTAATTAGATGATATAGCAGATGATTTTGGATATATAATCGAAATAGAAATTTATATAGCAAACAAAATTAAAGAAAAATTAATTAAATGCTATACTTTAAACAAGAAACTTTCGAAAATTATAGATAAATTAAAAAATGAAAAGCGAATAGGTAATTTATAAAAAACTTTCGATATAAGCTGGCAGATAATTAATTATTATTTATTTTAAATAATGATAGGAGAAAGTAGTTATATATCCTTAAAGATTATATATAAGAAATTTTTAAAATAATTTATAATAATAAGAACTATTTTAGCTTAAGAAAAATGCAACATAATTTAAACAGTTTTAATATTTAAAATTTAGTTATTTAGTTAGTGGATTATATTAATAATTATCTTAAATGCCTTGTTAATTAAATTAATAAATGTAAATTTCTTGGTGAGTTAAAATTGATTGATAAATTATCGATTCCTTTTAATATAATTATAATAGATTTTATAATCGGTTTGTTAGAAAAGTTATTAATAAGTACTATATGGCATATTTTAAGATATAATAAGTTTATTATTATAATGATAGTAACCTGTAAGAATAATAAAACGTTATTGCTTATATTTGGTTATATAATATATATAATAAAAAATTAAGTTATAACATTATATTAATTATTTTTTATTATAAATTAGGGATTCTTGCTAAGAATTATTTTAGAGAATTGCTATTTGTACTTTATGTTTTTGCTATTAAAGGCTTATTTATACCCTAGTATATGTATGGGGCCCTACGTTAGGGCTGGCTAAAGTCCTGCAATAGGGCTGGTTTAATCAATTTATCTCCTCATATAATTTTATAAATTCAAAGCTTTATATCATATAAATTATTTTATTTAATTCGTCTAATTAAGCGCTTTTAATTAATGTTATTCTCAAACGTTTACGACATTTGGTTGTTAAATTATTTATAGCTTTTTTTATATAAAATCTGCCGTTAGGAGATAAATGTAGCTGCCGAGGGGATTACGTGATATGGCTTAAATCTTAAAATTAGCTTTATTATTTATATATCTATAAGTTAATAACAAGATATCGCAGGATGGTATAACTAGTATTAATTAATTTATAATCGAGTAAAGAATCGATTGATATAAGTTATAAAGGAATGTAGGCTTTTTTTGTAAAGTTATTTAAGTATGTTTCAGATTTTACGGTTAGGCCTTAACGGTCCTGGGCGTGGGCCTCAGGCGTAGGCCCCGCCACCAGGGTTGTGAAATTAGTTTCTTAGTTTTAGTTTTTTCTTAGTTACTAAGTGACCAGACTAAAAAAAGACTAAACTAAATTAGTTTTCTTAGTTTTAGTCAACCTACTGACCAGATTAAATTAGTTTTAGTCAAGGTGGTGACCAGACTAAAAACTAATTTAGTTTAATCACTTAGTGACAAGGAAAAACTAATGACAAGAAAATTTATAAAAATATTAAAGTTTTAGTAAAAAATTAAATAAATAATGAAAGATTTTTAAAATCACATATTATTTTTAATATAAAATATTTTTAATACATGTTTAAATAACTTTAAATTAACTATAAATATATAGATAATAATAGAATATACATTAAATTAATTTATATAATTTTTTATATATCGTTTTTAAGTTTTTAATTACTAAATATTTTTTCAAAAAATAAAATTAGTTTTTTTCTTAGTTTTCTTGTCACTAAATTAGTTTCTTAATTCAGTCTTAGTCAAAAGGGTGATTAATTAACTAAATTACGTAATTTTAGTCAAATTAATCTGGTTAATTTTAACCAAAAAGGTGACCAGATTAAATTAGTTTTAGTCAAGGGGGTGACCAGATTAAAAGTCACTAAATCACAACCCTGTGTATTATTAATACATACTTCATACACAGGGTTATAATTTAATGACTTTTAATCTGGTCACCCCCTTGACTAAAACTAATTTAATCTGGTCACCTTTTTGGTTAAAATTAACCAGATTAATTTGACTAAAATTACGTAATTTAGTTAGTTAGTCACCCCTTTAACTAAGACTAAACTAAAAAACTAATTTAATGACAAGAAAACTAAGAAAAAAACTAATTTTATGTTTTGAAAAAATATTTAATAATAAAAAAATTAAAAACAATATATAAATAAATATATAATTTAACCTATCCTATATTATATTATTATATATATATTTATAATTAATTTAAAGTCATTTGATCATTTTTTAAACGATTATTCTATATTTAATTTATAATAAACAAATTATTCAAAAGTTTTTTAAATGTTTTGATTTTCTTTCTGTTAAATAATTTATAAGTTAACTGATATTAATTTTACTTACTTAATAATCGATTTAAAATTAAGATTAAATTGTTTTAATTAATTAATTAGTGATTAAAAATACTTTACATTTATAAAAGTAAGTTATAACTTTAAAATATATTATAATAAAATATATTTATTATGAAAACAATTTCTAAATAAATAATAATCGTTATATTCTATATAAAAATTATTAAAAATAATATAAAATTAAAAGATATTTCATTATTTATTTATTTTTTTAACTAAAACTTTGATACATTTTAAAAATTTCTTGTTATTAGTTTTTCCTTGTCATTAAGTGACTAAATTAAATTAGT
>JAJKLF010000081.1:0-16164 GCA_022984865.1 Hypomontagnella submonticulosa | reverse complement strand
ATTTAGAATAAAGAATTAAAATAAATTTAAGGCATTAATATTTGTTTAAAAATCATAAATATTTATAGAATATAAATAATAATAAGATTAATAATATAAGTTGATAATAAGATATAAAATAAAAGAGATTAAAAAGATTAAAAAAATTAGGAAGATTAAGGAGATTAAGGAAATTAAGGAGATTAGGAAAATTAAGATAATAAAAGCATTTTAAGATATTTTAAGGTAATTAATATAAAGAGACTAAGGATATTTAAATAGTTTAAAAAATCTTAAATATCCTGGATTATTTAGATTATTTAATAAAAAGTTTTTTAAATTATTAATCCCCATTTATTATTATGATAATTAATTTTTTTCTATTTTAATTAAATAATATAATAATGTTATATTTATTCATTGTTAAGTTAAAGCAATTAATTCTTTTATTAAAATTGACATGTAGTTATTGTTATTCTTTTGATATTATATTATGAAAATCTTTAAATTAAAGGATAAAAGTAATTTTTATATAAAAAATTTTATTAGCTTAAAATAATGGTTAATATATTAAAGTTAATTAATATAAATCTTAAATAAGTTATGGTTAAATAAATAAGTATATAAGGTTAAATAAAGATTATTATAATAAAACCTATGATTAAAAAAAGTAATTATAAATTAATTATAAATATAAAAAAGTAAGAAAAATTATAAGATGGAAAATAATTGGTAATAAAGTATATAATAGATTTTTAATAATTTGTATAATAATTTATATGATGATTTATATAATGATGTAATAAGGTATTTATGTTAGTTAATAAAAGTTAAAAGGTGATAATGTTTTTATAAGGATAAGGTAAGAAAAAAAGGTTATATGCTATTAATGATAGGAAAAATAGTAAAGTTATTTTAATGATAATTTATATTTTAAAATTATTTAATTAAGGAGATATGTTAATATATAAAATAAAGGAAATTAAAAAGATTAATAAAATTGAAAAGACTTAAAAAATCAAAGAGATTTAAGAAATTTAAGAAATTAAAATGATTAAAATGATAAAAGCGTTTTAAAATAATTTATATAAAAGATTAAATATTTTAAATATTTTAAATTTAGATTATTTAATAGAGAGGCTTTTTAGATTATTAATCATATCATATCATATAATAATTAAAATATAAAGTATATTTTAATTTAATATATTTAATTAAAAGTTTGGATAAATTTAATTAATTAAATAAATAATAGTAAAACTTTAATTCTTTATTATTCATTTTAGATAAAATTTCATGGCCGCTCCGAAAAAAAAGCCACGTTTTCGCGTTATAGCCCTTTATGAACTCCGGGGAGCTTAAAAACATATGACTTTTTTTCACGAAGTTTACTACGCCAGCCATAAAACTTTTTAAGGGGGGCATAATAACATATAAAATATATATAATAATTTAAAATAAAGAATCAGGGTAAATTCGAAGCGTTAATATCTATTTAAAGGCTATAAATTCATAGAATATAAGTAATAATAAGGTTAATAATACCTTTAATTTAATATATATTAAAATGCAAGTTAATAATAAGCCTTATTTTATTATTAATATTATTAAACTTCTGCCAATTTAATAATATACTTACCTATTTAATTAACCTTAATTATCTCTTTATATATATCATCATTAAATATGTATTTATTAATTGTAATTAGTTAAAATTTACTTTAGATTACCTTTAAAATATTATGATAAAATATAATTTTATATAAAATTTTATTATATAATTTATACCTATAACTTTTAATAAACTTAGTACCTATTCATAACACTTTTATACAATAATAATAACTTAAATTTAAGTCATAATTCCGTGATGGCTTATTTATTTATATATAAAGATTAGCTTTTCTTTTTTTATTCTTTTATTTTCTTCCTTTTTTATTTTTTTTTTTTGCTTTAGGAATTTATTTACCATATTTACCTTAAATATTTTTAAAACCTTCTTTAATAACATTATCTAAGGGATCCTTAGCCTTTTATTATAAACTAACCTTTTATTATAAACTAAGCCTTCTAACTTACTTATTCTCCCTTTTTTTCTTTATGATAATTTAAAGTTATTAATAATTTTAAATAGAAAGGAGCGTTTTTATTAGACTTATCTTATTAAACTTATTATAAAGGCTAACCTATAAGTATTAAATCTATATATTAATTATATCAATTAAGGCAAAACACATTTTACTAAATGTTTTTCATATTTAAATAAAAAGATTTATTATAAGGTAAGGGAATAACAATATAATATCATATTTTTATTGTTTATAGATAGGTTTTATATTTGTTTTAACTATATATATAATAAGCTTAAAAATTTAATTATAGATGTAATTAAGGTTATAAATTAATTTTATCTATATTTATTTATTTTTATTTATATTATAACTCTTTTTAACATATTAATAAAAGGATAAGAAATTGTAAAACCTTTATTCAGAATTTATACTTTTCCTATTATTAAACTTCAAATATATTGTTAAGGGTAAATGAATATAATTTAATAATAAAGCCTTTTATGATAATATTTTTCGGGAAGGCTATATTATTTATATTATTTATATTATTTATATTATAATTATTATAATATAAGAAAGTAATACCCTTTTATTAGTTTTAAATAAATATATTAACAAAGATCTTATATTAATAATATTTTAAATAGAAGGTTTCATAAATATTAAGTTAATAAATCTCTTTAATTATTATATTTAAATCTATATGTTTATTAATTTATAAGATGTTATAAATGTAAGATTATAATGTTTGAAGGGAGAAGAAGGTATGAAATAAAATTGAAAGTTGTATATTATTCTATTCTTTTTTATTAATATATGATATTTAAGATATTTAAGATATTTAAAGTATTAAAGGTATTAAGGATATTAAAGGTATCTTAATTTATAATTTATTAATATTATCTTTATTATTGCTGTTATTATTATTATTATTATTATTATTATTATTATTATTATTATTATTATTATTATTATTATTAATATTATTATCATTTATATCTGGATTAAAATCTTTTTATTTAAGAATATATAATAACTTGTTTAAAGCTTATAATTACCTTCTAATTAAATTAGCAATTTTTATCTATATTGGTTAGCTAAATTCCTTATAATATATATAATTTTAAGAAAATGGGGTATTAAATAAAAGATCTTCTAATTTAAAAATTTATAAAATAATAATATATAATAACTTTAAGGTAAATTTGGGTATAGAAATATTAAAATTTTTTTGACCTTTTTTTATTTTTTTCTTAATGGCCCTTCGAAATGTCCAGGACGTAGCCTTCCACAGGCTCTGGGACGTGGCCTTTTTAAATCTCCGGGATTTCGAAAAAAATAAAAAAAGGTTAAAAAAATTTTTTCTTGTGGAAGGTTAGGTTTAGTGATTATATATTAGATTTAAAGTCTTAGGTTATGAGATAATGTGTAGAGTGTTAAGATATAAGAAGAAAAAAAGGTAGAATCCCATCTAAAGGATAAATGTTTAAACTTAATTAATTATATTTAATAATAAGGATAATAATAAAGGATACTTAATCATATTTCTTAAAAGTTATTTTAATAATTCTAGCTTATTATTAATAATAATAGTAGGTAATATTATAATCTTATTAATAATTTTTCTTTTAATTTTATTAATAGCCTTTTTCTTATTTTCTTTAGATATATTATTAATATTATTTATAATATTAATTAAATTGGTAATAAATGGAGTTAAAGCAGGTAAGAAGGGATTATTTGGTTAATAAAGGTTCTAATCTTGACAAAATTCTTTAAATAAGTTTAAATTATTTGATTCCAAATCCTTATTTAAGTTACTAGTGAATTAATTATAAGAAAGATTCCAAAATTTAGCCTTTTGCTAAATATGCCCCTTGTTATCCCCGCTAATATTAGCATTAGAAGTAGATTATTTATTAGATTTAGATTATGACTATAATAATATAATCTAATACTATTACTTAAACTTTAGGATTTAGGTTTTAAGAAAGGTATCTTATATCAAGACTAATATTTGAACCTTCTTTATTTTGAATAAATATATGATATTGGGGTAAAAAAGAATTTAAGTAAAATGGGTAAATAATAATGTTGGGGAAATGTTAATAAGTAGGCATAATTTTTAATTATAAAATAGATAAAGCTTTTGTTAATGGCTTTAGAGGTGGCATTGATAATTTGGAAAATCAAAATATATTTATCTTATTCCTTCTTAGAAATTATTATTATTATCCTCTAATCTATAATGTAATAAATGTTAAAACAAAAAAGTATGGTATTAGATAAGTTGAAGATTGTAGGTGAATATATAAAGATATAATACCTTTCTATATTATTAATAATAAACTAATTGTAGCTATCTTTAGTTATTAGAATAAGGTATGAATTTTTGGTATTATAGATTTGATTAATAAGATAATAACTTATATTATGCGAAATGGTATGGTCTTAGGAATTGTTATGCGTTAATATTTATATTATGAGGTTATTAGGTATTAAGGGAATTGAAAAATTATGTTAAAAAAGAGGTAGGTGGTTATAAGGAAATATTTAATTAATAAAGATAATAAGGATAGGATAGGGATTTGTTAAAAATTATAAGTTAATATATATATAAGTGATTAATTATTAATAAAGATTCATAAATATATATACCATTAGTGAAAGGTAAAATATAAAATCAATATTTGTTTGTTAATAAGATATTATTTGGTGGTGGTGGAATAATGCTTGTTAAAATTAATTCTTCCTTATTAATAAAGTATAGAACATTTTCCTGGGTTGTTATCTAAGTATTATTAGTTATTATATAATAATTATAATATATTATATTAAAATTAATTCTTATAGGAGTAATATCATTAAAATTGAAGGTGTGAAAATATAGAAATAGCTAATATTTTCCATTATATCCTAGATGGTTTACCTATATTGCCGATATTTTAGATGGTGATACCACCTTAAATGTATAAGGTTTAGGTAAAAAATCATATAATAATATATTTAATGTTTAATATGTGTATGTTATTAAAGAAAATAATAAAATAATGGTTATGAAAATGTATTAAGTTGTAATAACCTTGTATTTATTAAAAATAAGCTTATTAATCATATACTTCAATTAATCAAATCATAATAAATTATATATTATATTATTTATATTAGGATTATTAGTATATATAAAGTAAATAAAGCTGGTAAAGGAGATAAAGATGGTAAAAGGTGCTTTAAGGTAATTTATATAAAAAGATTAGGGATATTTAGGTAATTTAAGAAATATTAGATCTTTTATATTATTTAGATTATTTAACAGAGTTTCTTAGATTATTAAACCTTATTTGTCATTAAGGATAAATATTATTATGGTTTTGGTATATATAATAAGTTAGTTAATGTATTTTGCTTCTTATAATTTTTATTATTAATCTTTATCTTTATAATTATAGAAGGTTTATCTTTGAAAACCTTATTTTTATTGAATGGTGATGTAAATATTAATCCCTTAATAATTAACACCTTAAAAATAACTATATATATAAGGCTAATAATAAATTCTTGGTCGACAAAATTATAAATAACCTTAGATAAAATTATACCTTAAGATTTATGGATGGTAATGATGTATAAGATTTATAGCGGGAATTATTTATGGGTATAAATCTTACCATTATATAAGAATTCTTAAAGGTTACATTTTATTAGGATTATTAACCTCTTTTTATTATCTTTTAAAATTTTCCTAAAAAATAATATAAATAGGGGATCCTTATATTGATTAAATGTTATTATAATAATTTATAGGAGATTATTTAAGATATTAGCCTTACTTACCCATAAGAGATTATATATAATACCTTAAACATTATTAACCAATATTGTATTAGTTTAAATATTCTTAATTATTATAACCTGGTAATTAATATAAATAAGAAACAATCTTAAAAGATTATTGGCGATATATAATTTGGCCTTATTAACGCCAGACCTAATATAATTAATTTTTATATTAATTACTGGATTTTATAAGTTGAGTATATATTTTTGGTTATAATCCTAGATGTAAGCTTTGGTAAAGTATAGGTATATGATATTTAAGAAGCTTATTACCTTTTTTTATAGGAGTATAGCTAAATATTATAATGTAAGAAGATGTCAGGAGTTTATTAATATTTTTATTAAATGTAATTCTGATAGGGTTTGTTAAAAGGTAGCCTGTTTATCCCTGGCTTAATGATGGATAATCTTAAAAAAGATAAAATAAATGAAGGATTGGTATATGTTGTGGTTATATATTTTATTTATGATTAACCTTATATTTATTAAATATAGGGGCTTATTTAGGATGGGAGGAAATTAAAAGAAATCCTTAATTAATAAAATATTAAACCTTTTAAAATATTTATTAAAATAGTTAAAGAATATCTCCTAAAAATGTTGGTTAATTTAATTAAATTTTCTTAAACTAATTATATTCTTTTTATTTAGGATAAGGTAGAATATATTGTAAAAATGTTATTAAAGAATATTTAAAACCTTAGGAATTTTAGATAAGGACCTATAATTATTTTTATTTATCAAAAGTTAGAAAAGGGAATGTAAGGTTCTTCCTAATATTTATGAACTTATTATATTAATTAATACAACCCTTATTATAAAAGATTTTTAAAGGGTTTCTTAACTAAGCCTGCCAACCTAGGTAATAAATTAAAAATAAAAAAATATAACTTATATTAAATATAATTTTCTGGTTTTATTGTTATCATCTATTTAGAATTTGAAGGGGGGTGGGAAGATTTAATTATAATAATATTATTTATAATATCCTAATATAGTATTATAGATAATTTATTATTTATTAATTAAAATATCTTTTATTTCTAGGGGTATATAATTTATATTAAAATTATTGGGATATTATTTATAAAGCTATTTTTAATAATTAAGTATGGTAAACATTTTATACTTATATCAATAAATGTTTATAAACCAATCATAATTAATATCTATATCATAATAATTAAGAAGATTAGCAAGTTTTTATATTGGTTAAAACTTTAGCATAAGTTAAGCTAATTTTTACCAATTTTCTAAACTAATATTATCTTTAAAATTCTTACACTTATATTTATCTAATTCTATTTAAGGAGTTTTAATGTTTAGTTGGCCATAATGATTATTTAGATGATTATGATGATAATAATAATAATAAAAAGTTATCTTATAACTTAAAAAGTATTTATCATTAATAATTAATAATTTATCATAATTATAATAATAATAATTTAATATTAACTTTATCTGATAGAAATTAGTAAACTTTTAAGCCATATATAATATAAAATATTAAAAGAAGTATAAGAAGATATATAACTTCAATGGATAATGTTATAAAACTTACTTCTTAAAATTACATATATTATAGTTTTAATTTTATAAGAAATTAAAATATATAATATATTTTATATGGATAGGCTGTATTAGATATTTCTTATAGCATATATTAAATTCTTGAATGTTGCTTTTATTGTTAAGGTTAAAAAAATGTATATATTTTTTAGGGTCCTAATAATCAATATGCCAAATAATATAAGTATCATTTTATAATGGAAGTTTATAAAGAAGATGGCATACCTCCTATGTTAAATAATCCTTTTCATTAATAAATTTATTTATTATCTTAGAGATAAATAAAAATATTAGCTTATTGTTGATAATGTAAAGGAAAATATTCTTAGTTATTTAAATAAAAGTTATAGTTGAAGTCTTATCCTTATTATAATATTTAGTCATATAATTAATTATTATATTTATATTAATATAAGGTAAGATATTAATATTATTAAGTTAGCATAGAGATATAAGGGGGTTATATTAATTTATGAAAAGATTATTTTTTTTAGGAAGGAATCTCCATTATAATAAGCCATTTTTTTAAACTATCTTGGTTATTTTTTTTAAGGTGGAGGGAAAATTGAATTGATATTTAGGTTTTGGTTTGGGTAATCCCTTTTTTTAAGTTTTGTCTACCTTTTTTTTTAAATATTTTAAAATAATATTAAGAATTATAATAATATTGTTGGTATTGATTTACAATATTATTAAATTAATCCTAAATGATTGGTGTTTTTAAAGGATTAATGTATAAAGGATTGTTGTTGCCTCTCTAACTAATCTGATCTGGTTTAGGATTAATAATAATTATATAGTAGTTTTAATAATAAATAAACTTAGCTTGAGATTCTTTAGTTTCTATATTGAGTGGGGATAAATTAATATCTTAAGGTAAATTATGATAATGATTGTTATTATACCTTTACCATTTAAATTATTTTTATTAATTATTTATATTAAATTTTTATTTAAGTATAATATCTTTAAAATATTAGGTATAATTATAAAAATACCACATGGTAATATAAAAGTTTTCTTTTAATAATCTTTAAAATAATGTTATCTTTATAGGTTCCTTAAAAATCTTTTATTGTTTAAATTTTGGTATATGTTTATAAAGATTTTATTAATATAAATTAGCCAGGTTAAAGATAATGAAAATGGTAGGGATATTTAAGTAATAAATAAAAGTTTTATATTTTTAATGTTTAAGATATTAATAAAATCAGGTATCTCTAAAGATATTTATATATTAAGAAATCTTATTTAATAATATTTAAATATCTTCTATTTATAGGTTGGTAAGGGTGGTTTATAACTCTTCCAAAATAAACACCTTTCTTAGATTTTATTTTATATAAAAATTATTTTTTAACTTAATTTATTAATGTATAAAAATATTTAAGGTAATATATTGGAAATTGTAATATTTGATGAATTGATTATCCTATTATCTTATTGTATGGCCAAAATAAGTTTGGTATATGATATTATATATCTATAATATCATAAAATCAGCAGTATCGATAAGGTAAAATATAGGATATGTAAATGATAATAAAGGCTGAAATTAATTAAACTTATTTAAGGGTATTTTTTTAATGGTTAGTAATTAAAATTAATATATATTATAAGGATCGGCTTGCTTAAGAAGTATGGTATTATTATTAATAAGCCTAAACTTAAGTTAAAAATGATTGCAAAGGTGGTTAAATTTAGTGTTATCGACCGAAAGATTAAGAATTAAACTTTTATTATAAGATTTAATATCTTTAGGTAAAATTTTATCTATTAATTTAATATCGACAAATATACCACCTAAATCCCTAACTTTATAAATAATTAAATTGTTAAAGACCAAATCATCTTCAAAAAGTTAAGAAAATGTATCTTAATTTAATATAAATTATTGGTAATTAAGATGATTATTTAAAAGAAATCTAAGCCATTATTCAATAGCATGGCGGTAGACCTAAAATTGATAATAAAATTATTTATTTATTTTTAAGGTAGTTTCTGCCTCGGGCGGATAAAGGATAATAATTTTTAGGTTTTTTGGTAATAGGGGTAATTTATTATATACCTTACTAACGTTGTAAAGGAAATGGATAATATGCCTATAATATTTGTATTATTAGTTTTAGATAGTAAAAATGTTAATAATGATATAAACCTTGGTAATTAATATTTTTTTAAATAATTTTAATTATGGTAGGTGCGTAAGAATTTTGCCGAAATCGAGGTGGTTTTTAGCGGAAAAATAATTTAGTTTATTAGCGCGTTTTTTATCGTTTTTTTTATGATATTTCTTATAAATATCATCATGTTGTAGAATAATATTAAATTATTTTTTTTGGTAGTAAGGATAGAAATGTATAGCGTTGGAGTTTATAGTTTTATCGAATTTTTATTTGATATGAAGGTTATTTTTGAATAGTGGGTAAGCGTTATTATCTTTGTTATAAATAAGAGGGGGGATGTTAAAGTTAAGAAATATATAAATATTGTTGGGATAACCGTGTTTTTATAAAATAGTAGGTGGTGTTTGTTAAAAAGGAAAGTTAGGTGGCTTTTTATATAGATAAGAGCTAAGTGGCTTTCTGTGTGGATGAGAGGGAGTAAAACTGCGATCTGGAGAAGAGCGGATATAATCTTGTAATGGGGGTTGTCTTATACATGCGCCTGTTGATCCTGTTCTAGACGGCGGTCCTATTTTAGAAGGGGGTCATCCTATATGTGCGCCTGTTGATCCTGTTCTAGATAGCGGTCTTACTCTAGAAGGGGGTCGTCCTATACATGTGCCTGTCAATCTTGTTCTAGACGGTAGTTTTATTCTAGAAGGGGGTCTTCCTATGCATGCGTGATTAGAACGAGCTTAAGGTGAAGATAATATCGCACTAATTATTTAAAGTTGGCTTCTACCACATGGTTACTTAAAAGGCAAATAATATAAACAAAGATAACCCTTTCCATAACTTTTTGCAAGAATAGAAGGAAATGAAGGTATATATGACCTGGCAAAATATATAGCAGGATTAATAGGAGTACTTAGATTATTTAAGGTTAAGATAAAATAAATAAAAATTAATATAAGTATATTATTTTCTTCTTCTTTTTTATTATTATTATTTTTGTGGATTAAATCATTAAGAGCTAAGGTTTATAATAAATTTTCACCATATCGATACGAAATATAATGTTAATGTTAAATGGTATCTCTTTTATGATAAGTAATAATCATCTTACAAATATTAATAAAAATGATATTATTAATATAATATATATTTTAGAAAATATTATAGGTAAGATTTTAATAAAAGCGTAAAAGTAGGTGTTAAATATTGGGAGGATAAATAAAAACATTTATAACATTCTTTTACTAAACTATATAAGCCATTTTAAACTCTTAAAATAAAATGATTAACTAAAGAATTAAGAAGGATAAAAAGAAAAAAAACTTATCTCTTATTATTTAATTTCCTAATGATATAATAAATATAAATTATTTAAACCAAAATTAAAGAAAAAGTCATTACACAAAACAGTTTTACCATAGTTGCCATAAGTATAGATAGGTATATCCATAACGATATTATATTGATTTTAATAATATGAATCGTGTATTTAGAAAAGATGAAAAGGTAAAGAATATAAAAATATTAAAAAGTTATATAATTTAAGTAAAAATATTTTTAATAGCTTAGAGTAACGCAACATTTATAATATAGATAGATTATGCTAATTAAAAAATATGGATAATATAAATAACACTTATTAATTACAAGGTAATATTCTTATTAATTACTTTATCAGTTACCTTATCAATTTCCTTATCAGTTTTTTTATCAATTTCCCTTATTAATTATGTGAGAGGCAGCGTAATATGTCCTCCGGACGGGATAAACTACCTTATTTAATATGATGTTTTAAGATTTATAAATGGTAATAATATAGGTTATTATAAAAGGAAATTACTTTTTATAATATATATTATTCTATATTATAAAGTTTTATTATATATAAAGAATAAGCATAATTAATTTCTTGTTAAAATTTTTAAATATTTCTTTATTAATAATAATAAATAATGGTTTAATATATTGATTAAAGTTGATTATAATTATTTTAGGAAGATCTTAATTTAGGTTAAATCTTTATATTTAAGAGATAAAATTCCACGGCTGCCCCGAAAAAAAAAGCCACGTTTTCGAGCTACAGCCTTTCGTAAACTCCGGGAAGCTTAAAAACGTGTGGCCTTTTTTTCGGGGTTCGCTACGCCGGCTGTAGAATTTTTCAAAGGAGGCATAATAGTATATAGAATAAAAAATAAAGAATTAAGGCAAGTTTAAGGCGTTAATATTTATCTAAAAGTTATAAATTTATGGAGTATAGGTAATAATAAGGTTAGCGATTATTACGATAAGGTAAAAGTATAAATTAAGTAAGTTAATGATTGTAATATTTCTTTATTAACGAAAAAAGAAAAGATTTTTTATCTTTAATTAGGGGATCTATTTTTTATAATTAGGTTTTATATTTTAAGCATTAATAAAAGATAAGATTAAATTAGTTTTTAAGGGTTTTATAGGTGAAGGATAATTTTATTAATTATTTCTTACCATAAGGTTAATAAGGTTGGCTGTTATAAGTTAGCGATATAAGTTGGTAATAAGATATAAAATAAAAGAGATAAAGGAAATAAAAAAGATTAAAGAGATTAAAGAAATTAGAGAGATTAGAGAAATTAAAGAGATTAGAAAGATTAAAGAGATTAAGAAAATCAGGAAAATTAGAAAAATTAAGATAATAAAAGCGTTTTAAGACATTTTAAGGTAATTTATATAAAGAGATTAAGGATATTTAGGTAATTTAAGAAATTTTAGATATCTTAGATTATTAATTCTTATTTACCATTATGATAATTCTTTTCTATTTTAATTAAATAATATAATAATGTTATATTTATTTATTGTTAAGTTAGGGTAATTAATCTTTTTATCAAAATTAATATATAAATTATTATTACTTTTTTAATATTATATTATAAAGATTTTTGAAAATTTATCGGCTTAGAATAATGGTTAATCGGTATAAATCTTAAATAAGTTGTTATTAAATAAATAAGGATTATTATAATAGAATGTATAATCAAAAAAGATAATTAAAAATTAATTATAAATATAAGAAATAAGAAAAATTATAAGATGAAAAGTAATTAGTAATGAAATATGTAATAGATTTTCGATGATTTATATAATAATTTATATAATAATATAATAAGATATTTATATTAATTAATAAAAGCCAAAAAGATAAAGATAAAATAAGAAAAAAAATTATATGTTATTAATAATAAGAAAAATAATAAGATTATTTAATAATAGTTTATGCCTTAAAGTTATTTTAATTAAGAAGGCGTGTTAATATATAAGATAAAAAAGATCAAAGAAATCTAGGAGATTAAAGAAATAAAACGCTTTAAAACAATTTATATAAAGAGATTAAAGATTTTAAATATCTTAAATTTAAATTATTTAATAAAGAACTTTTTAGATTACCAATCATATCATATAATTACCAGGACTTAAGATATACTTAATTAAAAGCTTAGATAAATTTAACTAATTATATAAATAATAATAAAACCTTAATTTCTTATCATTCACTTTAGATATAATGTAAGGTTAACATAATGCAAGGATATATAATAAAACTTTTGCTAGTAATTTCGTATAATAATTTTCTTAAAACTCAGCATAATAATGTCCTCCAAACAGATTATATACCATGTTTTAGACTTTATTCATAAAACCAACAAATCCTTATAAATTATGTATAAATATGATTTTATAATTAATATAAAAAGGAAACATTTTTAAAAAATTGTTAACATCCTTTAAATCAATTTATTTTATTTTAATACCCTAATATAAAACCTTTATATTTATAATAAGATAACTTAAGCTAAACATATAATTATGGTTAAAATCTTAGACCAAAACTTTTATAAAATAAATATATAAGATATTTATAAAACCTTTAATTTCTTTTTATATAAACTTTATCATATAATATAATGTAAAAAGCTTTTAGGATAGAATTAAAACCTTCCTTTCTTAAAGCTCTAATAATATCTAATAAAATAAGACTTAATTATCTTTATATTGTTATTAAATAATTATTAAGAAAATAGAATATATAAAGGATTAATATATAACATAATCATAAATCTTATTTTTATTGTTAAACTTTTTAGTAAAATAAATAGGCTTGTTTATAATAGGAGGGAATTAATAAAAATCCTTGATTAATAAAATATTTAACCTTCTAAAAAATTCATCCTATCATTCTGGAAATATCTTGCTAAAACACTTATTAATATATGTTAGCATCCTAAGCCTTAACATATTTTTCTTGTTAATTACAAGATATTGTATGTTATAAAAATAATATTATAAGTTATTAAATAATATAGGAATTTCTAATAAAGGCTTATAATAATGATTAATAAATAGATAAAATAGTAAATATAATATATATAAAAAAAAGGGAATTAATAATCATAAAGATAGTTTTATTGGAAATGCTTAAACATAATATTATATATTATATACTATTTTATATTTAGTATATCATATGCTTTTAAAGGTATGTTTTTCATATTAAAATCCCTAAACATTTCATTTTGTAATTTATTTTAATAATTTTTGATAATAAAAAACTTATGATAATACCAGTTAATATAAGATTTCTAATCATAATTAATATTAATATTTTAATAATCTAATAAATTAATAGGTTTTTCTTTTAGTTATAATTTAGATATTATATAAGCTACCTTTTATTAATCCTCTAAAATAATATCATTTATAAGATATAAAATCTTAAACTCATCTTTTAATTTAATATTAAATTAATTTTCCTCTCCATAATGATTATTAGGGTGGTTATACATTATTTGGTATTCCTGATATATTATTTAATAATTAAAAAACCATTCCCCATCTATATAAAAAAGCTTATTATAATGGTGGTAAAAATGATTTAATAATAGTTTTATATAACAAAAATTATTATATTAATTATACGTCTTATTAAAATTATAACATAAGAAATAATATAACATCTTAAGTAACACCAGGTATTAAAATTCTTTTTAAATCTCTAAGTTATAATAAAAAAAATTTTATATCTTTAAAAAATTGAAATATAAAATATCTTCTATTTTTTCTAGGTATTTTAAGTATTTATCATATAATTTTAAATCTATATTTATATCTTTATTTTTTATAATTATATTTATAAACTATGTATACATCTTAAGGAAGTGATAATTTATATTCTATATTATGTAACTATCTTCTTATAAAGGAAGGCTTAATAAGAAATAACATATCTTTTAAGCTAAATAATTTTACTTTTTAATTAACTTATTTATTAATTTAAAAATAAAAGAAAGTATAAGCTACCAATCTAATATATGTAATAAGATGGCTTTTATTATTTTGGTATAGGTGTTAATTTATTTTTTAATCTTATTACAATATTTTATAGTATAATTAAGAGCAACACTAAATCTGCAGTACTGGGTTGACTAAATCTGCAGTGTTGCCTAAAAGGGTAGGCGGTGGGTGGAAATCCGGCGGCGTTACCCCATCAAACGGCTAAGTACGCAGATTCTAACAAAAACGCAAATAACTTCGCATCCACGGCTCTGGGTATTCCATAATTATCATAGTCTTACTCGGCTCAATCCAGCGATTCTAAATATATATGTTTCATAATATGCATCCCAGTATTGGTTGGGCTACAAAGGATAGTATAGAGATCGCAGCGATTTTGAAATCGCCTAAGTATGAATATAGCCGGGGAATAGCCGGGGGAGCGCCCGCGCGACCGCCAGCCCGCCAGCTTCATCTGGAGATAGCCACACCAGGCCAGCGATGCAACGAACAAAACCTACATGAAAAGAATCGCTGGATTGAGGGCTTTCAGATGATACCAATTATCAATTAAGAAAGGCTCGAAATACGAAGTTATTCGAGTTTTTGTTGCGTTCTACGGCTTTGGTGGTTTTAGCGAGGGAGACGCCCGGCAAAACGGCTGACCGCCCACCCTTTTAGGAAAATACTGCAGATTTAGTCAACCATATACTGCAGATTTAGTGTTGCTTATAATTAATTATAATATCTATACTTATATAAAGTAAGATATTAATATTTACGATTTAATAGAGATTTATTAACAGATTATATTAATTTAAATATATATCATTCTATTATGACTTTAAATACCATCATATTTTATTCTTATATTTTTTTAATTTAAAAATATTTTATACTTTTTTTAAGAAATAAAATTAATATATTAATAACAGCTTTAATTCTTCCCTTTTATATACTTGTTCTATTATTTTTTTATTTATATAAAGATAATACTAGTTTATACAAGCATGGTGTTAATAATAATTTATAATATTATTAAGTTAAGCTTAAATTAAATCTAATTTTAAAGGATTAAAATTTAAAGGATTCTTGGTATTTATATTTTACCTAATAGTTTCTAGCTTTAAATTTATGGCTATTATATGATAACCTTATATCTTTACAAATTCCTCCTAAAACTTCAAAAAAAATAAATTTGAGATAATAATACCATTAAATTAATATAACTTATAATAATAATTATTATTACATCCTTATCATTTATACTTATACAC
>JAJKLF010000080.1:0-17494 GCA_022984865.1 Hypomontagnella submonticulosa | reverse complement strand
ACTAAATCTGCAGTATATGGTTGACTAAATCTGCAGTGTTTCCTAAAGGGGTAGGCGGTGGGCGCAAATCCGGCGGCCATACCCCATCAAATGGCCAAGTTCGCTGTTTTGAAGTTCAACGCAAATAACTTTACACTTAGTGGCCTAGGCATTTTATAATTACTATAGTCTTAATCCTCTCGATTCAGCGATTCTAGTGATATTCGTTTCAATTGTTGCATCCCAGGTTTGGATAGGCTGCATGGAATAGTAGAGAGATCTCAGCGATTTTCAAAACGACTAAGTACGAATATAGCCGGGGAATAGCCGTGGCCAGCGCCAGCCCCGACACCAGCGCCGGCTTCAGCAGGAAATAGGCCCACCAGACCAGGGATGCAGCACATGAAACCTATATAGAAAGAATCGCGTAATCGAGGGCTTTCGAATGATGCCAATTATTAATTGAGGCAAGCTCTGAATATAAAGTTATTCGAGGTTTTGTTCAATTTTGCTGTTTTGATGGTTTTAGCGAGGGAGATACCCGGCAAAACGGCTGACCGCCCACCTTTTTAGGAAAATACTGCAGATTTAGTCAACCCAGTACTGCAGATTTAGTGTTGCTCTTAATTAAAGCATAATAATACCAATGATAAGGTATCAACCGATGTTATAAAGGCATATTATCATTATTAAGTATAAGATTATATCCTATACGACGCCTTAATCGGTATGGACTAAAAGAAATACGCAAACGTAGATGTTTATTATTAAATAAAAGTATATTAAGGGATAAAAAAAATAATAATAAAAAAATATAAGCAAAAAATAATTAAAGAAAAAAAAAACAATTACTTATCAAAAAAGAAGAGATTATAAATTATATACATAACAACGAATCGATATATCAGAAAAATAATATAATTATTCATAAACGTTAAGATATTATAATAATACCATAAATAAGGATATAATATAATAAAACCATTATAAATAATTTTAACGATTTTTATTAAAAGAATTTATAAAAGAAATACATCTTCATCTTAATAACTTAATTACTAATAGGATTATTAATTAATTAGATTATACGTCACTTATTAAGCGAAAAAGAAAAAATATTAATATTAAAATAATATTAATTATTTTACACATACCTTATACACATCTAGTATTTCCTTATATAATTTTCTTATATAATTATCTCTTATATTTAAAGAAAATCTCTTATATAATTTATAATTTAAATAGATTATTTATATTTATACTTTTACTTACCACCTACTTATTAACATATTACTTAAATATTTTTACCTAACACTTCTAATTTATATGATATTATATAATATAACGTGATTAGATTTTGTTTACTAATATAAAGATAATTAAAGATCTTTATATATATTTTTTTTGAGAAAGTTTTAAAAAGGTTATATAAAATTATATAAATTAATATATATAGTAATTTGATTTTTAAAAGGAACATTTAAGTTAAAAACTTAAAGAATTGGGTATATAAATTATAGGAAATAAATGGGTGTTTAAGTATAAAGATGAAAATAGAAAATTAATGAATTATAAAACGTGATTAATGATATGTAAGAATTAATAAGTATTTAAAGACTTATTTATAAAAATGATTATGTTGGTGGTAAATTTTTTACGTATTATTTTAGTTATTATAATAATGTTTAATTTAAAAATAATATCAATTAAATGTAATAAATGTTTTTATATAAGCTTTTATTAATAAAGATGTTTATATAAGATGTTTTTTAAGATTTATAAAATAAGGAATAGTGTTAAAGTTAAAAAAAGTATTATATAACTTTAAATAATTACTTTTTATATAATAAACTACGTTTATAAAAGTATTTAAAAACTTAAAGTTTTAATAAATATCTTAAAAATTATATGTAATAATTTAAAATAATATTATAATGTATTTTTATGTTAATAATATAAGAATAAGTTATAGGAAAGAAAAGTAGTTAAAAATGAATAAAGTGATTTATTAAATGAAGTTAATGTTAAGAGTGTGGTTATGTGGTTTGTGCGTAGGCTGGCATGTGTGCCAGCTTGCGTAATGGCTTTAAACATAAAGCTATCACTTTAAGCTTAAGTAATTTTATTCTTTATATTTTTATATATAATATAATATATATAAATTTATCTTTTTTGTTGTATAGTTTTATATTTATATAATTAATAAATTTTGTTAATTTAATATTAATTAGTGGTTAATTGATAAAGTTAATCATAAAGTAGTAAGGATTTTTATTAAAAAAAGCCGGATGATTTGTTATTATTATGCTTAAATAAGAAAAGATCGATTACGATAAAACCAATTATCATATTAACTATAATCTTGGGTTTTAATAATAAGACCATAAATTTAAGTGAATTAAAAAGTGGTAACGAAAACGTTTATGTTAATTTAAAGATTTCGGGACTTTTTGTTGAGTTAATAAATCTGCGTTTATCATGTATTATAAAGATTTTGATTATAACGATATACCGAAATGCGAGATTTTATAATATAAGTTCTTACGCCGGTGTATTATGAAAAAGATTTTCACTTATAAGCTTTAATTTTGTCGAAAAAACCTTAATCGAAGAAGAATATGGTAATAAAAATAAGTAATACTCGATTGGACTTATAATTCTGGACCGTGTATCGTTTTTTTTTTCGGCTTTTATTTTATAGTTTCTATATTTTTATTCCGAACCTACGTATTACAAATTGGACATCTCGATAGGATTTTTATTTTTTTTTTTAAACTATTTTCTTTTTCTGAGTTTTATTCCTTACTTATTTCTTCTTTTTTTTCGATTTTTATAGGTAGTTTTTATATTTTTATTTCCTTATTTCCGTTTTTTTTCTAAGAACCCAAACTTCTTCCTTTTTTTTATTTCTTTTTCTTTTTTTACAAAACATCTACACTTTTTACTTTCCTTAACACTTTTTACTTTTTTACATTTTTTCATTACACCTTTCTCCCTTCACACTTTTTTTTATATTTTACTTCCTTTATTTTAATATTATTATAAGTATCTTATCGAATTATCCATTACGATGGTATTTGAGAAGGTAGCCGATAAAATAGTCTTTATTAAAATGAAATAATAAACTTATATTACCGCTAAAAAATCGGGTCTTTAACTTAATGATAAATCTAATAAAACGATAGAACTATTGGTTAATATAATAAAGCCGTAATTAGATACATATATAATTAAATATTTTTAATCATATAAAGACATTTTATTTGATAAAAAATTATAGGATATATTTAAAACAAACTTTAGAAGATAAATAGAAGATTATTTTAAGATCTTAAATTAATATCTTAAATAAAGTATAGCGTTATATTTTATATATCATAATATTTACGCTAAAATTATCCTTAATATTTGTATTTTTTTAAAGTATTTATAATATTTTTTATATGAGATAAATTCTTTGTATATCTCGTAAATAAAGTTAATTTTTTGGCGGATTCTTACTTTGGCTTATTTTTCTTAATGGCTAATCCATATTATAAATGATTATAGCAAGAGATAATAAATAATATGGTTAGATTATGTGTTTTATAAATAAAAAAATTGTTAGTATTTATTATTAATATAAGCTTATTTATTTAATAAAGCTATTTGGCTTTAATTATAAATTAATTATAACTAAATATTACCGTAATGTTTACTTAAGTAATTTTTAACAAGATATTAATTAAGATATTAACTTTATAATTATTATAATAGCTTGTAAATTAACTTTAACCTGTAATTAATTTTAATTAACTTTTAAGATAATATATACTTACTTCTTATAATATAAGATTAACCTTATAAGTTCTTAAATTAAGAATCATATTAATACTTATAATATAATATAATATTAACCGAAGGGATCAGATAATATTATCGAGGTATTAACAACCTTTTATTTAAAGATTTATTTAAGGATTTATTATTATGTCTGGAATGGCATTACCGGGATTGGTTTTATCGAATATTAAGCAATCATTAGAACCTTATTAAATAAGTATCTAAAGGATTTATTTTATGTGATGATATAAGTTAAAATTTTATTTTATTTTATTATAAAGCTTTATAAATATTGTTAAAATATATCATGATAACTAAAAGTTCTCTGGAAGTAAATATAAGATTTTAAATAAGAAAGTAAAGGTTTTTAAGGATTATTATCGAAAGGTTGGCGTTAATTTCAAATAATATATCAAAGCATTTTCTGTTATGTTAAATAAACGTGCTTTAAAATATTATTATAATTATTTTATTAAATATGATTTATTTTTTAACAAATTGATTGTTTGTATGAAGAATTATTTCCACATATAAGAAAATATATAAATATATATAATTAAGTGGAGAGTATTAATCTTGATAAACGTTATATAAAAGAATTTAAATAATATCTTCTTTAAATATGTTAAAAAGCTTATAAAATAAATTTAACAAATATATAAAAAATTTTTAATTAATTATTTTAAAGATGTTAATTTTAAGGAAGGTTTAATAAACGCTTTTTAAGGGAATTACGTATTTGCATTAATGATTATCTAACTCGTAAATATTTTCGAAGGGATTTATTTAAATATTTAAACTTTAGTTAAAATGAAGCATCGATATATTTAGATAATGGTTTAGCATTATTTTAATATCGATTAAATCTATTATTATAATGATTAAATCGATAATATTAATAATGATTGTTTTTAAGTTAACTATACTTTTTATTAGAATAGCTAAAGGCGTTATTAACTGTGTAAAAATAATTAAATAAAGTAATAATCTAATTATAAATATAAATTTAAGAGGTATTTTTATAATAGTTATGGTAAGGAATGAAAGTGTTTTATTTATAAAAAAAAGAATTGTTAATCTACCAGATATTCTTTAGAAAAGCGTTAAGCTTAACGTAAGAAGTGAAATAAATAAATATAAAAACATAACCAGAAAATAATAAATAAAGTATTTAAGTTTTATTTGATCGAAAATGAAAGAATAAATAATGATGTAAGTAATGGTAAGGAAAATGATTTTAAGGTTTGGTTTGGATAATAAAACGATAATGACGAATTAAAGAATAATTAATAATTAATTGTTTTAAATATTTTTATTTATTATATTACCGATTATAGTGAAGTTGACAGTAATTATGTGGCGAGTATCCTTGTAAATTAAACAACATATTATGTTTTTATCAAAAATGTCATATTTAATAAATATTTAAAATATATAAAAACACTTAAATAAAATGGTGACATTTATGCGTTTTATTTAAAAGATTATTATAATAGTGTATTTTAAGGTATTATGTTTAATATTGGAGCGGTAAGTATATTATTAGCAGGTAAATTTTAATTAAAAGTATTATAATGATTATACTTAGATGTGAAATTAAATATTAATATTATAAAATAATATAAGGTTCATTTTAATAATAATCTTAATATTTATAACTTAAAAACTACAAATATTAAACTATCATTCAGCATTGTTAATTTTTAAATTATATTAAATCATACCTCGTTTTATTATATCTTAAAAATATGAATCGTTTTAAAGTATATTTTAATAATATCGAAAATGTTCTTACTTATTAAGGCAAACATTACTTTGTTATTTGTAAATAAAAACACGCCTGGTTTTTTTTAGATAATCGAAAACTTGTTATTATAAATTGTTATTTGACGGAAATAGAGTTACGTTAAATTTACCGATGATTTAGATATTTTATAATTGATTATTTATATTAAATTTTTGAAAGAATAGGATATAGTGACTTAAGCCATGATGTAATAAATAAAATCAATAAGTATTATTATTAATATCAGCTGTATGGCAGCGTATTTGGTAGATTCAAATTTATTATTAAAAATAATATCGATTTTAATTATAATGTTTATGTTAATGTTATATATATTAATAATAAGCCGATATTATATGTTATTAATAAAGTTACGTTATATTAAGTAGTTAAATTCTTTATAAATATAACTGTAAAGTATATTTAAAACGTGTTACGTTTAATTTAAATCGATACTTATTTTAAATTGTTTAATAAGTTAGTTTTTAACGTTGGTAAAAATTTTATAGCGAATGAGTTTAAGGCGAACGTGAAGTTTTTTATAATTACGGTTAAGGAGGTACTTATTAAAGCTTATAATTTTATTGAGTAGTTTAAACGATATTATAAACCGTTATGTTGTGTTTTTAAAGTTATTTTAGAAAATTTCTTATAAATAGATGCGTTATACATGTTGTAAATAGTTATAAAAGTAGTTAATAATATTATAAGATTAAATGAATTAGTTCTGACTTTTTTGGTATTTAAAGTATACTTAAGAATGATGGATGATTTTTTAAATGTATTTTTACTGGTAATGTAAGTTGTAATAATTAAAAAGGTAATAGTTAAAGTACGTTATTTAAAGGTTAAATGATAAGTGATGAAAGCGTTTGGCATACGAAACGGCCTAAATATTTTAAAAACCTTGAATTTTTCTTTATAGTTTAAAGTATAAGTTTTTCGCGAAAATAAAGAATAAATTAAATTTTATAAGTTAATTGAATGAAATGATAAAATATGTATTGTCGAAATAAACGAAAAACTTATTAATTTTTATATTATTATTGTTAAACCTTATTTGCGAAATGATAATATTTATACCTTATATAAATATAAATTAAAGCTTAAATTAAATAGAAAATCCGATAAATATATACTTAAAAAAAAGGTACTAATGCTTAAAAAAGGATGAGGCCGTTTTCCTAATAATAAAAATAAAAAAAAGGCAAAAATAAAGATTAATATTGCGTACGTTTCCCGTAAAAAAAGGCAGATAAATAGTTTACGATTTAGTTTTATCGAGAAGGAAAGATTAATATATTAAGTAAGTTGTTTAAAGCATTTAATATCACCGAAATCGAAGCTTTAATTGGTAAAAGCATATTCTTATTTAAGAAGTATAACGTTAAGAAGTATAATAATATTCGAATTTTTAATTCGAAAATTATTTATAAAGTTAAAAGTAAAACGACAGAAAAGCTTTATAAAAAGTTACGATTAGTTATTTAAAAATATAATGATGTTGGAAAGGAGAAAATCTTTACTTAATTTCTAACGATTTAGCGATTAAATTAATAAATACTTGTTACTTTTATTTTTTTATTTATAAAGAAAAACATAAAGATATGGTTATAAAATGTAACGTAAGCATATATTTAATTAAATATAACTTTGAATCGCGTTATTTTAGTAAAGTTACTTATATAGTTACGTAATAAGTACTTTAAAAATATAATTATGGTTATAATTAAGCCGTTATATGGTATTATAAAAGCCGAAATATACTGGTAAGTAACGTATTTTAAGTTTTACAGAGATTAATTATATATAATTATGTTTATTTATGATTCTTACTTTTTAATAATTGAGAATTGAATGATAAATAATTTAGATTAATTTAGAGTTTTCGATATTTAAACTAATAATATTTTTAGTATCTTAAATGATACTTTCGATAAAATAAAGATTAAATAATTAACGAAAGCAGAAATTAAGGTTAAATTAAAAGAATATTTGATGAATGAGAAGCTTTTAATCTTTAATGGGTACGTATTATTTTTTAAGGACGAAGATATGCACTTACGATAAAAAGGATAAAACGATAAAATTAATTTTATTAAAATTAACAACAAGGATATTATGTAACAATATATTTAATAATAAGCTTATAGCATATATATCGCTTTAATTTACTAACTTAAAGCGATTTTTAACTTATTAGAAGTAGCATAACATTTGAAGTTTAAAAAAAACGAGATTAAAAGGTTAAATAAACGCTTAAAATGGTAATAAAAGAATATTTAACATGAATTACGTTACTTATCTTTAAACTTAATAATGATAAAGATTTTCGTATTTATTAATGAATCTTTTATAAATAATAAGGATTTAAACTTGTAGATTAGCTACGAAATCTTCATCATTAATAAGATTATTTATAACGAGTCTTTTATAATAAAAAGTAATCTAATTTATTGAAGTTTAATTAAATGTAAGTGTGTTATTAAAAGCGTTTTTGTTAGTAAAATCTATGTTATGATATATGGTGTGGATATAGGAATGGTAATTAACATAATAGTTATTTTAATTTTTGAAAAATTAAATTTACTAGCTGTTTTTATTATTATTTGCATTAATTTTTTCTCTTTGTATAAATATTTAATAAAACTGGAAATAATGAAGGAAAAATGCCTTATGATTAATATAATGTTGTTAAGATAATTATATGAGCGATAAGAAATTAATAATGTTTAATGGATTTATGATAAGAATAATCTTGTAGATATAATGATAAAATTAAATGCGAATAAGGTGTTTAAGACTTTTATTAAGATAAACCAACTAATTATGTGATTATAAGGTTGGGTGAAACGTAATTAAATTGATAATTTATATTTTGTGAAGGAAAAATATAATATAAGAAATTAAAAATCTTATTATATTTGAATATTGTGTTAAAACTTTATATAAACTAAAACTTAAGCTTTATTAATGGAGGATAATGAAAAGTTAGGAGTATCGAGGGATTATTTGTTATTATTTATAAATCGGTGATGAGATTGATAATAACGATAAGAATTACGGTAATTTTAGTAAATTGTGTTAATATGAAAAAAATAATTAATAAAAGGAAGGAAAAATGATATTTAGAGTTATAATGTAAGATATTTTTCGGTAATTTTGCGAAGTAAACGAAGTTTGGTTGTTGCATTTTTTAATTTAATATAAACGTTTTTCGTAATATCGAATAGACGATTATTTTAATTTTTAATAACTATATAATATTTATGAATAATATATAACTTAGTTATATTAGAATTAATCTTTATTTTAAGAAGATATTTTTTTAAGTTTTATTAAATCTCTTTTACAATTTTTTAAAAATATATTAGAATTATTATAGAAAAATAATAAAAAAACTAAAAACATATATTATATAACGACCGGAATAATTTGCATAAGCCTTAAATATGGCTTTTATAACTTATAAATGCCGTATTAATAAAGTAATATATGTTTTTTGACCATTAAAGCAACGTTAATATTTAGTTAATATTGTTATTAAAGGTTGATAATAAAATGGTAAAAACCTAAATATCATTTATAATCTAAATTATAATAATGAGGAATAGGCTTATTATTTTGATATTAATTAATAATTTTATAATAATAATATTGGTAAGGTATTACTTTTTTAAAGATAAATGTTTTATAAGGTGGTATGTTAATAGATTTTAAGGCTTAAAAAAATTGACAAAATAATAAGTAATGATAATAAGAAGAAAAAAAGAATTTAGTTTAAGTAAAATCAGCTTAAAGAAAAAGTTAACGAAGATTTATGTTTTATTACATTAATAATATGACTTTTAAAGGCATTCGATTTAAATGAACATATGATAATATAATGAAAATAAAAAAAGTTGTTAATATTAGAAGTGTGATTATATGGTTTGTGCATAAGTTAACATGTGTGCCAGCTTGTATAATAACTTTAAACATAAGGTTATTACCTTAAACTTAAATAATCTTATTCTTTATATCTTTATATATAATATAACATATATAAATCCACCTTTTTTATTATATAGCTTTATACTTACGTAATTAGTAAACTTTGTTAATTTAATAGTTAAAGGTTAAGGTTAAGTTGAAAAAAAAATTAAGTGATTTTTTAGAATAAATATATTAAGAGATTATATAATAAGGAAGTTTTAAATATTATAGTAAGTTTATATAAAAAAGGTGGTAAATAAATATTTTATTAAAAGAATAGCGGAAAGAAGATTATTAAATATTCTAATAAATCTAAAAGAATTAAATCCAAACCTAAATATAGTAATAATAGAATTTTAAAATTTATTTTAGTAAAAGGTTAAATTAATTTTTTATGTAATAATATTAATAAGATTAGATATAGTTTTTGTTACTTTTAAATTATTAAGATTTAACTTGAATTTATTAGAAAAACATTATTAAGTGGTAAACCAAGTAATTTTGTATTTATATAAAATAAAGTATTTAAGTTTAGAATATAAAGGAGAGATTATTGTAAAAGCATTTTTATGTGTTAGTAATGTATTATTTGTAGATAATACCTTAGATAAGAAAAGTAGTTAGGGATATTTTATGATATTATTTGGAGGTTTAATAGCATAAAAAGCTAATTGTCAGGATATAGTTATAACATTAATTATGGAAATGAAATTATTTATGCTATTATAAATCGTAAAAGAAGTAATTTATTTTGTAAGGTTATTTAAAATATTAGGTTTGAAATTAGAAGAAAAATTAATGCTAAAATGTGATAATAAGTAGATAATTAAGTTATTAATAAAAGAATTTATAAAACTTTAAATAAAATTTTAACATGTAAATATTCATTTTTACTGGCTAAGATAAGAAGTTTAATGTGGAATGATTAGAGTTAAATGGACACCCATAAATATTATAATAATAAATGGGTTAATAAAAGCTTTATTAAAATAAAGTTTTTAATAATTCTTAAAATTTATAAAATTAAAAAAGATTTAAGAATGTTTAGAATTTAATAAGAAGGAAGATAAGTTATATGTTTAAATTTTAAAGTTAAAAAAGGCTTAAAAGAAAGAATATATTATGAAATTAAATAAAGTTATAAAGAATTTGATAAAAGTTAAAAAAATAATTGCATAAAACTTGCCAGGATTATAAAAATAATAATCTAAATAGGAAAGCTTGGCATAATTAAAGTAAGAGTTATTAAGAATAATAAAACAATAATAAAACAAGTATAAAAGGTTTTACATATTTAGTGAGTGTGAATTAAGTGCGTGAAAAAAGATAATTAAAGCAAAAACAAGTTACCACTTCAAAATTTAGGAATTATAAAATTACCGAAACTTTTAATAATAATTAGTTTATTATATACTTTTATAGAAGGTATCTATCATTGTTAATTAACTTTAGTTACTTTTTCCTCTTTTAAAATGCTTTTTAACCTATTTAAAATCTTTTTTAAAAGTTTATACGTTAATTTATATTAAAAAAATAGAATTAAAAAAAGAAGGAAAGAAAGAAAGTGGAGTGATAAATTAAAGCAAAAAGTTTAGGTTTTATCCTTTAATAATTTTATCAATGAATTAACATAATGATGTTTAATTTTATTTAAGCGTGAGTAGTTAAACGAGTTGAAGTAAGATTATAAAAAAAGAATTAATTATGAAAAATAACAGATAAAATGGCAAAATAATGGCTTAAATATATAGAGGATTATAATAATTATTATAAGAACATTATTAATATCACTTTTTTTGCTTTATAATATCATAATATTTACTAAAATTTAAGCTTTTTAGATTTTACTATATATATTTAAGATAAAGATATAAAAGAAAACGGTGTGATCGGCGATAACCTTATTAATTACTTTTTTTAATCCTTTCTAATCTTATCAAAAATTACTTAACATAAAATATTATCTTATAAAAATATTTAATTTAAAGATTAACTATAAAACATAATTAACATATTACGATTAAATGTTATATAAATGGCAATAACTTTCTTATTTCTTTTCTTTTTCTTAGTAAATTAAAATCTTAATATAGAAATGGCTTATTAATTAATTTACCTTACTTTATTTTGGCTTTTACTTTTATTTTATATTATATTTCGTTATATTTTTTAGTTTTTATTATTATTAAAATAACGTAATAATAAATTATTAATTTGAAAATTAATTAATTAATAATAAATTACCATTTATCAAAATGTCTAATTTTAATTTTAATAAAAATTTTATAAGTAATAAACTTGTTTAAACTTAGAATTTAAATTAAGGCTTTTAAGATTTAAATTGAGACTTCTAAAATTTGGATTAAGACTTTAGTTTAGATATTTTAAGCTTATCCTGTTATCGAAAAAAAATTAATTATTGTAATAAAGATAATAATTTAACTCAAAAACGTAAAGATATTATAAATTTAAATATTATTAGGATATTATTATAAAATAATATTAATAAGACGTTATAAGCATTAATAAATTTTAATTTAAAAGTTATGAAAGGTATGTTCTAGTAATTTAATAAAATAGGCGATAATGGTAAACCGCTAATTTATACGATTAAAAAGTTATTTAAAAATCTAATATTATTAAAAATAAAGGATTGGATTTAAAAGATTACTGATGGTAATAAATAAAAGTTTAATTAAAGTGTTTTTATTTAAATTTAATAAATTCTAACTTAAATAAAATTAAAAATATAAACGGATTAAAAATCTTATATTAAAAGATTTAATTTATTAAATCCAGATAAAAAGATTATCTTAAAATAACTATGATTCTTTATATGGCAAGAATATGTAAATCTTGTTTTATTTAAGAAAAAAGTATCATTAACTTTCTTTAAAATTTAATAAAAGCTAAATTAGTTGCCGAAAGAATTTTTTACTTAATGGTAAGCTTTATACCGATATTTAAATAAGATATTATTAAAAGGAAATAATCTTTTAATATATAATTATTAGATAAAGTTAATCTTAGGATTCTTTATTTAGTTAAAATAATAGAATATTTTTATAAATAATATTAATAAATTAACATTTACTGTTAAATAAATATAGAAGATTTAAAATTATGATAAGTTAAATAAGAAATGTAATTATAAAGATAACCAAAACTTAAAGGAAGCTACTATCGGTAACGTTAATATTTAAAAAAAAAAATTAAATAACCGGTAGTTTTTTTAAAATCGATATAAGTTGTTACGATTAGATAACTTTTAGAATTAACTTTTTTTACGTTATTAAAACTATGGAAAGAGGGGATATTAATACTTTAAATGTTGTAATTTTAATGTTAATTTATTTTTTCGACCGAAAAATGTTATATTTACGAATAAACTTAATTTTACAATTAACCGTTTTTGTATTAATATAAATTAATTATAACTTAAAATGCCGGTTATTAAAGTTTAAAATATTTAAACTTTAAGCGATTGGGACGATTTTTTAATAAAAAAAAGAAATTCTTAGCTAAAATAAATATGTATGTTTAATTTATTTTAACTAAGGATTTATGAATGTATTAAGTTGAGGCAAAAAGACTCAGGGGCGTCACGTGACCTTTTTTATATAACTTCGCGCAGCATGGCTTACGGCCACGCCAGCACACTTTTTTTAGCATCATTATACATCATATTAATTTAAAATTTTACTTACTTACTTTACATCTCTTAATTAAAACTATAACGTATAAAGGTTAAAGCATAGAGCTTAATTAAGGCTAAAAGCTTCAATTAAAAACCTTTATCCCATCCTTTAAAACATCTTACTTTGGCTTAATATAAAAAAAGCTTGCCGTTTTGGAATTAAAAAATTGCCTTAAAATTTCGAGATTTTAAAATTTAAATTATTATCGATATAAATATTAAGGTTAAAGTTAATATTATCTATTAATAGTTTGTAAAAAAACGTTTTTACTTAATTAACGTTTTAATTTTAGGTTTCATTGGTTTTAGTGGCGATTATTTAAAATGTTTTAAGACTTACGAAGGGATTTTATTATTAATTGATTTTAATGGATAGATAAAAGAAGTTTAATAAGTTTTTTTTGCTATAAAGAAGTTTAAAAGCGTCTTGTTTTTTTTTATTTTAACCGGGGATAAGTCGGTTTAATATTACTTTTAATACAGCTATTATGAAATAATATTTTAGAAAATACCAAAAATAAACCTTAAAGATTTTACGGATATAATTTTAATTAAAGAAAAAGCTTATATAGTTAATTATATAAAAATAAAGTTCTAAAAAAATATACTTATCTTAAGTTTAAATGATAAATTTATTAATTAAGATTTTAATTAAATATTATTATTTTAATGTTTATAGAAGTTTTATAATATTTATTTTAAAAGAGTAACGAAGAAACTCTTTATATTGAATAAAGTTATTTATATTATTAATTTAAAAAAAAGTAAAATTTTTCCTTATAATCTTATTTATTTTTTTTCTAAGTAATAATATTATAAATTATAAGAATATTTATAAGAAAATCTGGTAAATAGTTATATTAAATATTTAAAAGCTAACATTAACGTATTTATATTGTTTATATTTAAAAAAAATAGTATCTTATAATTATGTGTTAATTATTACAAGTTAAATCATATTATTATTAAGAATTAATATCTTTTATTATTTGTCACGTAATGAAACGCTTGGTCATAATCAGGTGCTAGATTTAATGGTGTCTCTTTTAAGAATTAAAGAAAAGCTATCGAAGAAGGATCGGCTATATATAACTGATTTATCTATGTGAGCTAAAGCTAATTAAAGAATGTCCGTTTTTGGTGTATTTTATATACCGATAACGTAATTAATTAATTAAAAGAGAGCCATAATTTTGTAATATACCTCCTAATTATATTAATTTCTATCGGTAAAGTTATCTATTAGGGTTAAGGTTTTTATTTATTATAATAATATCATACAAAAAAAAAAGGCAAGTTTGCTTAATCATTTCTAATAAATGAAATTGCGTTAATTACGCCTTTAAATCTTTATATTATAGGGTATACATGTTACCCTTATATTTGCACTAAAACATTAAATAGATTGTGAATTCTTATATGCAAGGTAATTTGTGATGGCTTTATATATCCCACATTGTTTATACTGTTAATATAGGAAATATGGCAGCTTATATGTATGATTGCTAGATATATATATCTTTTAATTCTTTTACAATTAGGTTTTCAACATTGACTTAATTTAATAACTTTTGATTTAGATCTAATTAATTTCTTACTTTTAATTTCTTAATTTTATTAATATATTTCCTTAGAATAGTTACAAGGCTTTAGCTTTATATAAAGCTAATATAGAAAGAACCAAAAAAGTCTAACTCCGTCGACTCTAAGTTTAATCCAAGGATAATACTTAGAATTATAAAGATTTTAAAGGTTTTAAAGATTTTGATAAGGTTATTTAAAAGCGTTAATAAATCCTTTTACTTTAATAACTTATTAACTAATTATTTATAAAACTTAAGGATAATATAGATTATTTAAAAGCTAATTAAAAGGCTTAAAATAAAAATAATATTAATTAGGTTTAAGATAACCTTGGTTAAAGAGATTATAAACAATTTAATTTAATTAAAACTAAGATTAAAACTCCTTCACACACTTTAATTAAGAGATTTAAAATATGCGGTAAGGAATGATAGATTTTATGTCGACGTTATCTAAATAATATTATGTTTGGTCACTCTCTCGGTAAATGTCATAACATAACGGCTAATTATAATCATCATTATTATAAATGTTTTTTTAGCCATAATTACCAGGTTTTATAAGTAACCTAAAAATTTAATTAAAAGAGATCCCAAGCTAATCAAAATTAATAAGCTACTTGATATCATGCTTATAGCTTTTAAATACCTATGTCGGTTAAGATCTAATATTTTTTAAATAAGTAATACCCTTGTTAATGCTAAATATAATATCTAATCGAGTTATAAGCTAAGCTTTAAGACTTTTTAATACGAATAAATAGCAATATAACTTAAGCTAAGCTAGAAAATAGATTAGTTTATTCTAAAAAGAATAAGTTAATTATAATAGGGATGAAAAATTAAATAATAATAATATGATTTTTTTATTTATTCTGCCAGATTAGAAGTCAGGACCTAAACATCAATAAAATGATAAAAATGATGATAAAAGTGATGCCCCTCCTCGCAAATCATTTTTTAATAGGATCATTAAATCCTTAGAATTCCTTTATTTTATGGTTTAAATAAGTGATATTTATTTGTCTGGGGATATGGGATATGGTGGCGTTTCTACGATTTTTTAAATAGATAGATTAAAAAGATATTTTAAAACCATGTTATAACTTTACCTTAATCTTTAAATCTTTAAGGATTATTTCTTTTTTAGATCTAATATCCTAGAGGTTAAATAACGCCTTAAAATGCTTAAATTATTGTTTTAAAAGGTTTTTAATAAAGCCATCTATAGGTATTTAATCTGTGGATAAATATATTATTTAAAAAGATTTTTTTGCATATTTTTTGTCTTAACCATATGTTTATAATATCAATATGACATAGTTTAGTAATTATACGTTTTCTTTCTCTAATAATTAGTTAAATAATCTATTAATTATTATTATTAATACGCCACTTTTCTAAATTAAGCTAAATATTATAGAATAACCGTTAAAGCGTTATGATTTTTTTAGCTATGTGGTCTAGGATGATTAGCTCTGCCTTGATAATTAATATAGATATTATAACCTGACGAACAGATCTTTATATAACCGGTCTACCAAATAATAAGATCATGTATTTATGTGTTAATTGCTTAATCTCCTTATCGTTGGCAAATAAGGCATTTCTCGCAATTATTAAAGCTTATGTCTCAAAAATCTTACCCTCATATTTAATGCTTAATTAATAAATAGCATATAAATATTGTATTATTTTGTTAGTTACCTTTATATGCTTTAGTTTAAGATTAGTTAGGAATTAAAAGAGTAATGTTATAATGTACATTATATTTAGGCGTAGCATGATTACCATGTATAAGATAGATCCCATGCGTTTTTGATATCCCTTAATCTTAACTTTTAACGCCATCTCTAAGAACTTAATTAATTCTTTAAAGCTTAATGATATGGATGGTATCTATATATTATTAGTTAAGCTAAATTTTAAAGCTATTTTCTTAATATAGTTCTTATGGCTAAGGGTAATAATATGCTTCTATTAATTTTAGGTAATTTAAATCCTTAAATATTAGTTAACCTTTCTTAGAATCTTAATATCCCAAAAGCTTTTAATTAAGTTTATAATTCTAATGGCTTTAACTTTATGTTCTTTATGATAAAGCATTAAGATATTGTCTATATATACCAGGACGTATATAAATTGATTTATAATATAGAATAAGCATAGTTCTTTAAGTAAGATAATTAAGCCAATTTTATTAAATGAATTTTTAACTTTTTTATACCATATTAATAATGAATTACATAGTCTATAAAATATCCTTAATAGTTTGATATATTTATTTAGCTTTTTAAATCCATCGAGTAGCTTTACCACAATTGGCTTTTCTTTTTTTTTAAAAGCGTTAAAAAAGGTGTTTTTAATATTATATTGCTTTACTTCCAGGTTATAATACATCATAATAACCATCATTACTCTAAATATTTTAATAATTAAAGTAGATATGTATGTGTCTTAAAGTGTATTTTTAGTTTAAAGATCTCCTCATATCATTAATCATGATTTATATAAAGCTAGAAATCCGATCTTATTAAATTTATAATCAAATACCCATATCATAGGTAGGGGTTTATTCTTTATATCCTTAATATTAATCACTTTTTAAACGTTTTTATTTATTATTGCTTGGATTTTTAATTTGGTATT
>JAJKLF010000079.1:0-17508 GCA_022984865.1 Hypomontagnella submonticulosa | reverse complement strand
TAACCCTAACCCTAACCCTAACCCTAACCCTAACCCTAACCCTAACCCTAACCCTAACCCTAACCCTAACCCTAACCCTAACCCTAACCCTAACCCTAACCCTAACCCTAACCCTAACCCTAACCCTAACCCTAACCCTAACCCTAACCCTAACCCTAACCCTAACCCTAACCCTAACCCTAACCCTAACCCTAACCCTAACCCTAACCCTAACCCTAACCCTAACCCTAACCCTAACCCTAACCCTAACCCTAACCCTAACCCTAACCCTAACCCTAACCCTAACCCTAACCCTAACCCTAACCCTAACCCTAACCCTAACCCTAACCCTAACCCTAACCCTAACCCTAACCCTAACCCTAACCTTAACCCTAACCTTTTTAAGCTTTTAGAATAATCTAAAAACTTAAACGTTTTTGTATGTAATAGTTGGTTAAATTCTGATTTTATAGCTTTAAGCTAGTATTCTTTTTCAGCTAATTTTAAAGCCTGATTTATTATTAAAAGCTTTAGTCCAGTAGTAGTCGAATATATTAAATCCTAAATTTCTTATTAAATTAATAAATTCAATAAATTTGTATTAACTTGTTGAATTTGCTGAATTTCAGGCCTTTCAGGCTATAATTGCTAAATTTCAAGCTTTTTAGGTTATAATTTAGCCTTTTTTCTTTTAGTTATTCTATCTAAAATATCTTTTAATATTTTAGAAGTTGTTTTACCCTATACTTGTTTATTTTTATATTTATCCCTTTTTATAACGTGGGTAACTTGGTTAGCTTTATTATTTTTAAATAAATAAGCAATATCATTGATTTTTTCGAATTTATTTAAATAGTCTTTAGATAATTTAAATAATTCGACGGTTAATTTGTCTTTTATAGCCTTTGGTTTAAGTTGAATTACCTAATTTTCAGGCGTTATAAGGTAGTTACTTTGTATTTTTCGTATCGTTGCTGTGGCTGTTTTTATTATTTTTTTCGTATTAAGTATATAAATTAAGTATGTATTAGTATTTAAAATAGTTAAAACCTTTCTTTTTATAGCCTTATCGGCTAATTTATAACCTTTTTGTCGTTTTTCTTTAGGTATTATAATTAAAGCCTAAGAGCTAATTACCTTATACTTGGATAAATCAAATATATGAGGTGATTTTTCAGGTTTTAATTTGTCGAAAAAAGCTTGATAAGAAGTGATATCGTGGGTGGATATAGCCGTGGAATTTATTAATTTTAATATTGAAATTATAATAAAATTCTATAGATATAATGGTAAATTTGTGGCTTTTAGGGTAGCTCTTGTATGATTTAATAAGACTCTTATAGATCGTTTAATTAAACTGTTTTGTTCGTAAATATAAGGACTAGAAATAATAAATTTTATTTCTTTATTTAAAAGCTAGTTTTTGATTGATTCGTTACAAGCTTCTAATTTATTATTAAAGTAAAATCTTCCAGGGTAGCAGCCATATTTATTTTTAAAAGATTCAAAAAGCTATTTTATAGCATTTAAAACGTTTTTAGCTGATTTATCTTTTAAAAGAATCATCTAACGATATCGGGTTTTTCAATCGATTAATATAAAGCTGTATTTATTTTTATTATAAGATAGAGGTTTAAGGGTAAATAAGTCCCCTTCTATTATATCTAACGCTCTAATTAGATCGTCTATTTTAGATAGAATAAATTATTTTATAGCTTTAGAAATCTGGTAATTTTCGTAGTAAAATTTATCTGATTTTATAGATGAAAAATCAGGGATTCCAATGCTTATTTTTGCCATTTTCTGCAGCAAATTTAGCCCTATATGGCCTAATCTAGTATGCCATAAATAAGCGGATTTTAATAAAGCTGAATTATCTTTTTCAGGGTGGCTACCCTGTATTAACTCTTCTATATTTTTAGCTTTTTAGCTGTTGGAAGCTTGGTTACCCTATAAAAGTATATCCTGATTTTTATCTAGAACTATTGCATAATTTGATACAATATTAATATTAGTAGATTTAGGAATAATTCTTTTTACTAATATTTTAAAAGCTAAATTTTCTAGCTTTAATAAACAAAAAAGCTATTTATTAAAATTATATAATTTTAAGCCTTTTAAAAAGCCTTTAACTTCATAATGTTTAACCCCTGATATAAGGTTTATATTAAATTCAGGGATATATAAAACGTTTTATAGGGTAATTATTGTTGTTTTATTTGAATATCTATAAATAATTAGTTTAATAGTGCTTAAACTGTATAGTTTTAAATTTCTATTGGTTATATGCATTAATCCTATATTATTTTTTAGTTTATAATTATTAAATCATTTAAAATTATTAGTTATATGGTTAGTTAATTTGGTATTATAAATCCATCAGTCTTTTTATATATTTTTATTTTTAGAATTATAAATATATGCTAAATTCGTAGGCTTTAATTTGTTAAGATTTTTAGAGTTAGTTATTTCTTTGAAAGAAACTATAGAAAATTACTATATTTTCTTTATAAGATAATTCTTAGGTAGCTTTTGTAAAACATAAAATAACGTATTATTATCTTTTTAATTTGAAGTTTTAAAATTATTCTTATAATTTTTATTATTCTTCTTATAATTTTTAAAATTATAATTAAAAGAATTAGGTTAATTTAATAATTTATAATCGTTTTTAGATTCTTGATTTGATTTAGTTTTAGAATCAAATTTCAAATTGTTTTTTAAATCATTTTTTGAATCATTTTTATTAATTTTAGATCTTTTATAATTATATGAATTTTTAGGATCTTATAAGGCGTCTTTTATCAAATATTATATATTAACAACTATATTATTAATTGCTAAAGTCTTTATTATATAGTGAGTTTGGTTAATTTAGGTAGGGTATTTATTTGTTAAAGCCTTAAAATAAATATTAACCTAATTAATTTTATCGATTTTAGCCCTTACGGCTAATAAACGGGCTGTTAAAGCGTTAAATTTAGCATTAAATTTAACTAACGACTCTATTTTATTATATTTTAACGAATGAAATTCATTATATAATTTGTTTTTTATTTAGGTTTCTTTAGGTTTAAATATTTTAATTAAATATTTAAAAATCATAATAAAATCTTATATATAAATAACCACAACTTAAGGATTTATATTTAAACTATCTTTTATTAATAATAAGATAATAATCTAATTAGCATTAGGATATGTTTATAATATAATAAGTTTTTTAATAAATTCAGATATTCTTATAGCTTTAAATATTATAGATATACCTTATAATCATTATTCAAAATTTTTAGGGCCTTTTAACTATTGAGATTTAGAAAAAAAATAAATTCTTTTAATTATTTCTTACTTTAAATTACTTATAATTATAAAGGTAAATAGTTAAGCTATAAATAATGTAAATTGTTAAGATTTAAGTTTTAATTTAGTTTGATTTCTGGTTGAATTACCTTGTAAAGTTGGATGAATTTTATTATTTGATTTAATTATTTTTTTTATAATTAATTTTAGTTGGTTGATTTTATTTTGTAAGGCTTTAAAAGGATTTATAAGTAAAGAATTATTGTATTCCAATTCTATATTACCGGATAAAAATACATTATTTTATATATAAATAAAATAATAATAAGTAAAATATTATTAAAAGCAATAAGCCAGGCTTATAACTTATTAAGAAATGTGTAAGGTTATATATAAATAAAGTATTTAAGCTTTATATATAAGTGTTTATGAAAGTGTAAAAGTTAAAAATAATATTGATTTATAATAATATAAATATATATATATTATATATATATATATATATATTTATAATAAATATTTAAGATAATAATCACTATATAAGATTAGGTGTTTATAGGGTAAGTAATAATTATATTGATTGTATTATGTATGAATTATAATAAGTAAATTTATCTTTTTTTATATAAAACTTATATAATAAAAAAATATTTTTTATTTTTTTATTTTTTTTATGTAATATACGAAAATAGCTAATATCTGGTTTTATTTATTGAATAAAGGAGTGTTGATGTTGATGACTTTTTTATAAGAATATAAGATTAATGTTTTTGTGGTTTCTTTGTTTGTTTTTGTAATTATAAGGTAGTTATAAGGTAGTTATAAGGTAGTTATAAGGTAGTTTGTGTGGGATGTAACTCCTTTAGTTTAAGTTTAAATGATTAGTTGTTATATTTAAAATAAGGCTTAAATTTAGCTAATTTTAATTTTATTTAATAGTATGATTAGAATTAATTGTAAGGGTATATATATTCTTAGTTTTAAAGCATAAATAATTATCTTTATTAATATTAAGATGTTAATTTATTATAATATAAATATAATATTAATAAAGTGTAATATAAGATTTACCTTTTTATTTAGCTATTATTAATTAATTTTATAAATAAGGATTTAGAAGTTTTGAAATTAGGTTTTTTGTTAAGTTTTTTTAAAAGATTTTTAGGAAAAATAGGTAGGAAAAACGTCATTATATATATAATAAAATGGATAGGATATTATGGTTTAGCTTATAAATTGAAGTTACCAAAAAGATATCAGATATATGATATATTTAATGTAAGTAGCTTTAAGTTATTCGTTTTAAAATTAGGGGAAAAACCTATGAAACAAAATGTTACGCTTATGGATAAAAATAAATTCAAAATAAAAACAATTTTGGATTATAAAAGTAAAGGAAAGAATAAGTAGTATCTTATTTGTTAGATAAGTTATAGCTTAGAGGATGATTTTTGGGAATTAGTTATGAGAATATCCAAAGGTATTAAAATAAAATACAAATGTTATATTTATAATAATTATATAAAATAAATTATTCATTATTAGTGTTACTTAAACCTTTTTAGCCATTATTATTACCATCATTATTATTATTATTATCATCATCCTAATTGTTATTTTAGCTGGAAGTTAATGTGTTGTTATGAGGCTTTAATAAAAGAGTTGAAGGCCGAAAGCGAAAAACCTCTAAAATTTTATTACTATATGATATAATAGTATTATTAAGCGTGGAAATATTCATAACAACTTTTTTTAGACTTTTTTACGTTTTATATAAAGTTGTAAGCATATTTTTATCCTTATATTTTTTCTTCTTTTTACGGCGTTTAATTACATAAAACTTACTTTCGTTTTTACGATTTTTCATTTCTTAAAAACCTTTCTTTATACTACGTTAAGTAATTATAATAAAATCCTTATATACAATTAATTATAGAAAGGTTTAAGGTTAAGAATATTTATAATAAAAAGATTTAGATTTATTAGTAAAATGGTTTGAAGGTTTTTCGTATAAATTTTGTTATATAAAAATAATTATAATATATATCAAATAAGAATTTGAGTAATGAACATAATAAAAGATTTATTTTTTTGTAGTGGTAATTGTTGGAGGTATATCGTTAATACTTAATTAAAGTAGTTAAAAATATAATTAATATGATTGAAATTAACCATAAAAGTATATATACTCTTAGTTTTAAAGCAAAAATAATCATCTTTACCAATATTAAAACACCAATTTATCATGACGTAAACGTAACATTAATAAAGCGTAACGTAAGATTTACTTTCTTATTCAGCCATCATACTAATTAATTTTGCAAATAAAGATTTAAAAATCTTAAAATTAAATTTTTTGTTAAATTTCTTTAAAAGACTTTTAAAAAAAACAGGTAGGAGAAATATCATTATATACATGATAAAAATGTATATTATTGTTATAAAACCAGGTTATTAAGCAGCGGCAACAAGATTTACAAAGATAAACAACAATTATAAAAAGTAATTTACGTATAAGAAAAGTTCATATATTAAGACACAAATGTTTAATACATGCTTTAATTTTTAAAAATAAGAACATTGTTAAAAAGAAAGATTCTATTAAAGTAAGGTAAGAAAATAACAAATTATATACAAATAATAAAAAGAGTTATGCGTTAATGTATACAAAATAAATAATTTAAATGAAATAAGTTAAAATTTAAAATTATAAAAAAGTTTATATAATAACTTTGTATAAGCTTCATTAAAAATTTCATATAAATTTCAATAAAAATTAAGCATAAATTAAAGTAAAACTTTAAAGAAAAAAGATACATAAATGCCTTGTAAAAGGAAAAATGCTAAGTTATATAAAGAATAACAAAGAACGCTAGGAAAAAAAAAAGAAAGAGAGAATAACATTAATAAGATTATTAGGTTGATATTTTACATGTAAATTTTTTATAACCATTAAGGCACTTACTTTGCATTTAACTTATTATGAGAAGAATCCTTTAATGTAAGTTAAATGTAAAATGAATGCTTTAATAATTATAAGAAATTTATATATAAAATGTTAACTTAATAATCTTATTAATATTATCCTTTTTTTCCTTTTTTTTTTTTAACATTTTTTATTATCCTTTATATAACTTAATATTTTTCTTTTTGTAAAACATTTATATATTCTTTCTTTTTAAGGTTTTGCCTTAATCTATATTTAACTCCTATTAAAATCTATACAAAACTTTTAACAAAATTTATATAAAACTACTATGTAAGTTTTGTCACGTAGTGAAACGTTTAGTTATAATTAAATGCCAGATCTAACGGTGTTTTTTCTAAGAATCAAAGAAAAGCTATCGGAAAGGGATCGGCTATATATAGCCGATCCATTTATGTGAGCTAGAGCTAATTAAGGAATGTCCGTTTTCGGTGTGCTCCGCACACCGATAACGTAATTAACTAGTTAAAAAAAAGCCACAATCTCGTGACAAGTTTTTTTATAGTTTTAAATTTTAGTTTATTCTATTTAAACTACTTATTTTATATATATTAATATGTAATTTTTTTTATCACTTATATATAATTTGTCATTCTTTTATCTTACCTTAATAAAATCTCCCTTTTTAATAATATTTTTATCCTTAAAAATTAAAACATATATTAAATATTTATATTTTAATATATAAACCCCTCTTATATGTAAATTACTTTTTATAATTATTATTTATTTTTGTAAATCTTATTGTTACTACTTAATAACTTAATTTTACAACGATAATATGCGTTTTTATTATGTATATAATAGCGTTTTTTTTATTTATTTCTTTTAAAAATCTTTTAAAAAAATTTAACGAAAAATCTAATTTTAAGATTTCTAAATCTTTATTTATAAAATTAACTAATATAATAACTAAATAAAAAAGTAGATTTTACGTTATGTCCTACCAGTATTATGCTTATACTATAATAAATTAATGTCTTAATATTAGCAAAGACAATTATTTCTACCTTAAAATTAAGAATATATATACTTTTATAATTAATTCTAATCATATTAATCATACTTTTAATTATTTTAACTAAATACTAATAATATATCTCTAATGATTACCATTACAAAAAAATAAGTTTTTTATTATATTCATTATTTAAATTCTTATTTAATATGCACTACAATTATTTTTACATAATAAAATTTATGTAAAAAATCTTTAAACTACTTTATTAACAAATTTAAATCTTTTTATTATAAATATTCTTAATCTTAAATCCTTTTATAATTAATTATATATAAAGACTTTATTATAATTGCTTAATGTAATATAAAAAAAGGTTTTTAAAAAGTGAAGAATTATAAGAATAAAAATAAATCTCATATAATTAAACATTATAAAAAAGAGAAAAAATATAAGAATAAGGATATACTTATGGCTTTATATGGAACGCAAAAAAGTCTAAAAAAAATTATTATAAATATCTCCACGTTTAACAACATCATTATATCATATAATAATAAGATTCTAAAGATTTTTCGCTTTTAACCTTTAACTCCCTTATCAAAACCTCATAATAATGCGTTAATTCCTAACTAAAATGATAATTAAGATAATAATGATAATGATAATAATAATAATAATAATAATAATTAAAAAAGTTTAGGTAATGTTAATAATAAATAATTTATTTTATATAATTATTATAAATATAATATTTATATTTTATTTTAATACCTTTAAATACTCCTATAATTAATTCTTAAGAATCATTTTTTAAGCTATAACTTATCTAATAAATAAGATATTATCTATTCTTTCTTTTACCTCTATAATCTAAAATTGTTTTTATTTTAAATTTATCTTTATCTATAAATATAATATTTTACTTTGTAGATTTTTCCCCTAATCTTAGAATAAATAACTTAAAGTTACTTACATTAAATACATCATATATCTGGTATCTCTCTAATAACTTTAATTTATAAGCTAAACTATAATATTTTATCCATTTAAATACTTTAAACAATCCCAAATATTTATCTACAAACTTCCTAATTAATTATCTTTAATTAATATACTTTATAAAAATTAAGATAAAATTATAAACGTTAAAAAAACGCAACAATCACTTCTTATTATAATACTTCGCATATACTTCATTAACGGCGTATAAAAAAATTTTTATGTTTTTTTAATTTTTAATTAATTATTAAACATAATTATCTCCTTTCATATTATATCATTTTGGTTTATTTGTAGTTAAGTTGTAAGGGCCTCTTAGAATAAATCCCAAATATAAATATGCTAAGATTTAACAATATATTAAATAAATGAATATATTATAAATCCATTTAACTAACACCAACTTTACAACTTAATCATTTTATTTAAAATTATAAAATATTCTTAAGTAATATTTTAAATTCTAATTTTATCGTTCAATCTACCCGTCCATTTAAAGATAAAATGTGATATTTAGTCTCTTTGTAACTATTAAACAATGGTATAAAGTGGCTTAAAATTTACTTATAAATAATAAGCCTCGATTTAAAATAATATTATTAGGTAGATTTATGCGTAAGAAGATTTTGTAGAAGAAAATATCCATAAAACCATTTACATCCAGATTTTTATTCATTAAAATATATAAAGCGTACTTTAAAAAGCAATTAATGACTATTAAGATACTATTTTTAATGTGATTTAAATGTAAGCAAGATTCCAGCAATCTCATTATAAAGTTAATCAATATCTCTTTTCCAGGTTTGCTTAGGATTAATAATAATCTTAACTTGTTATAAAATAAATAGCAACATGCTTTTATTTTTTAATATATAACATAACTACTTATATATCTCTTAACATTAAATTACATATTATCTTAATAATAAGCCTTTACGAATTGTTTTAACGTTTTAATAACGCCTTAATATCCAGCTACTTCTATATTATATATTAAATATAACATAATAAATCATAAAACAAGTAAGATATAAATATGATTTTTATATCTTATTAAATTATTAACATCATAATCTCATAATAAATCACTAACATCTCGGATCTTTTATTAATTCTTCCATAACTGTTAGATCAGAAAAGGATCCTTCTACTACTTTTCTCTGATATTATTTAACAACAATAACTCTAAAGATTTTCCTACCATTTTACTCATTAATATTACCCCAAAAAAACTACCTTAACTCTTTTTTATAAGGGAATTATATTTATCCTCTAATAACTCCTAACTATTTTTAAATTTATTTAAAAATTAAGGTAATACATTACTTTCTTTAATATAACTCTTGGTTAACGTAAAACCCACCCTTATCACTTAATTCTTAACTACAGCATTAATACTCTTTATAAATAGTTTTTTAAAATGAGGCAAAGCCTCCTTATGTGATTGTTCTTTACCTTAATAATTTACATAATTAAGGTAACATAATATTTTATTAGCTAAATTAAATATGTTAAGATGATAAATGATTTTAAAGTTAAAAACGGCTAGCAATTTAATCCATCGTATTTATTTATTATTTAGCTTTAGCTTTTTTATTAAATAATAGAAATTAAGATGATCTATAATAACATCCACTCTTTTATTTAAATAAAATAAATAATACCTCTATTTCTTAAAGGAATTAATTATAATTAACATTTCAACGTTTAACATAAAATAATTAATTTTTACGCCCTAAAACTTTCGCGATATATACGTTATTAAGTGTTACTTATCCTTATGTAATTAGGATAAAACTGCTCTAATAACCCATTAAAATATATCTATTTCTACTTTAATAAGTAACTATAAATTAAAATATTTTAAAACAAAAACCCTTATAAACTTTAATTTAAATTTTATGAATGTTTCTTGCTATATTATATTGAATTAAATGGGTCCTAACATCTTTCCTTTTAATAAATTAATTAAAATAATAGTTATTTTTATATAATCTCGTATAAAATGTTAATAAAACCCTACAAATCCCAAAAAAATCTAAAACTTTTATATAATTCGAAGATTAATCCATTTAATAATAACAAAAATTTTATTTTTATCCATACTAATTCCATCTAAGGAGATAATAAATCTAAGGAATGTAACCTCTTTTTAATAGAATGTGTATTTATTTAGATTAACATATAACTTCCATTATTAAAGCCTTTTTAATATTGCACATACATCTCTCGTATAAGTTTCCATATTTTTTAAATAAATTAAAATATCATCGAAATAAATAATGTAAATTATATCCACCAAACCCATTAATACATAATTAATATATTTTTGAAATGATGTTAAAGCGTTAATAAATCTAAATGGTATAACCAAATACTTAAAATACCCATATTTAATTCAAAATACCATCTTCCATTTATCATTTTTTCAAATACAAAGCTTATAATATACATTTTTAAGGTTTAATTTAATAAAATGCTTCACACCCACCAATCTATTTAATATCTTATTAATCAATGATAATGTGGTCCTATCTTTCTTAATAATTACATTTAAATTTCGATAATCTACATAAAGCTTCAACTTACCACCAACTTTTAAAATAAAAAATATAAGGAACTCAGCTACGTTATAAAAAAGCCAGATTCATCCTTTCTTCAAAACATCATTAAAATATTCTCTTAAAACCTTCAATTTCGATTCTATTAAAAAATAAATAAGATTATAAGTAAAGCGCTTTTTTTCCTTTAAATCAATAATGTAATCTTAATTAGTATGATTTGGAAAAATAGTTGTTTTAATAATATTAAAAACATTTTAAAAATCTAAATATTTAAATAATAATCTTATATCTAAATTATATGTTCCTGGTTATATCATAAAACATCTTTTAATCTATTAAACAAAAAGTTTAATATTAAAAATAAAAAAGATAAATGCTTTATTACATTTAATCATTATCTTCTTAATTACTTTTTATCTTATAACATGTTTGGTTTTTTTAACGTTTAAAAGATAATGTTATATTTAATTTATACTATCCATTCTAATATAAACTTAATTAATTTATAAAATCTTAAATATTATATTATATCTAAAATCATGATTAATTATTTTAATTTTCTTATAAATACTTTGTATATAATTTCATTTATTTTTAATTTTAAAAATTGTCGATAATTGGTCCAAGGTAATACCTTGTTTATAAAAGCTTTATATTAGTTTATTAAGTGTAAAATCTTTTTTTATTTTGGATAGGATATATTTGGAATGTATTATATTGTAATTTGAACCTGTATTAATTAACGTTTTAATTGATACTTATTTTTCCTTTAATCTTAGTTTTTTTTTAATTTTGAAATGGTATTATGGGAAGTGGCTATTTTATTAGGTAATCATTAAGTTAAATACTTTTCTTATTTATATTAATAAAGAATTAGCTTTAATCGCAAGTACATTAATGTTATTTAAATAGTGATTTATATAGTATCCTTGTTATTAACACTTATAACATTATATTTTAAGATAATTATAGCGTTTGTAACCTTTTTTTTTATAATTATAACACTTATTCGAATTTTTTTGTAAAGTTGTTAATGTGATATTAGTCGCTTTATTATTATTTTTTTCTTGTTTAAATTTGAGATTAAATAAAGTATTTTAAGTAAACCTTTTTTTATTTAATTGTGGATTATCTTTCAAATCTTAAAAAAAAGTTATTGTTATTATAAATTTAAGTATGGGTTCAAAAAAGAAAGCTTTCTTTATTAATTCCATGCAGTTCTTCAAGATTAACCTTTTTTTAATCTTAATACAAAAATCTTTCCTTAATTTAACAAGTATTTTATTTATTTTAATTTGTTTGGTATATTTATTAGGGTTTTTTGCTTTAATTATTTCGAAACGTTTTAAGAAGTTTATAAATGACTTATTTTTTCTTTGTTTTAAATTTTTTATGAGTTGGAATGTGTTTAAGTTTTAGGATTTTTTATTATCGAAACTCTTATACAACCACTTAGTTATCTTAGATTAAAAGATATTGTTAAGTTTTTTGTTGGCTTAATAATATTACCACCTTTTTTAAATGCTTTTTAATAGGTAGGTAATTATGAAAAATATTTTCTTTCTTGAGGTTTTATATTTATTTAGAGGAAAGCAGGTTTTAAGGTTTATTAGGAATTTATTAAACTTTATTTTATTATTATACTTCTTTCTTTTAAAGATAAAATTGGGTAAGATGTATTTAAAGTCTTTTTTTTTAGGTTATTTTAGGTAATAATAAGTATGTTATTATTTGATAAGTTATTAGCATTATTTTGAAGTATAAGATAAGCTTTTTCTTATTTATGTTTTAATTATTTTGTTTTTTTTTTTTTTTAAGAAAATATTTAGTTTTATCTTAGTTATTTTATTTAATTAATTAAGGGTAAGATCCTTAGGTTTAATATCGGTTACAAGGTTTTTACTTGACGATAATTAATTCCTTTGCGTTGCCCCTGTTAGATCTGTTAAGGGATTTCTTAAATTAAAAGTTGTTGCTTTTTTTTTAGGTGGTATGATAATTATTTAGTTTATATGATGTAATTAAGGTACCCAGTTTATAATGATAGGAAGATAACGTTAAATTATAAGAAAAATCTTTTAATATAAATTAAATATAAAGTGAATATTTTAATGATTGTAGGAGATTTATATGTAAGATGTTAACTTGATAATTTTATTAATATTATCCTCTTTTTCCCTTTTTTTTCCTAGCGTTTTTTATTATCTTTTATATAACCTAATATTCTTCCTCCTACGAGGCATTTACATATTTTCTTTCTTTAAAGTTCTACCTTAATCTATGCTTAACTCTTATTAAAATTTATATAAAACTTTTAATAAAGCTTATACGAGGCTATTATGTAAGTTTTTTTATAGTTTTAAGTTTTAGTTTGTTCTGTTTAAACTATTTATTCTGTATACATTAGTGTGTAACTCTTCTTATCATTTGTATGTAATTTGTTATTCTTTTACCTTACCTTAACAAGTTTTAAATTTCTATTAATTATATGTATTAATCTTATATTATCTTTTAGTTTATAATTATTAAATCATTTAAAATTATTAGTTATATAGTTAGTTAATCTGGTATTATAAATCCATCGGTCTTTTATATATTCTTATTTTTAAAATTATAAATATATGTTAAATTCGTAAGCTCTAATTTGTTAAGATTTTTAGAGTTAATTATTTTTTTAAAAGAAATTATAGAAAATTATTATATTTTCTTTATAAGATAATTTTTAGGTAGCTTTTATAAGATATAAAATAATGTATCATTATCTTTTTAATTTAAATTTTTAAAATTATTCTTATAATTTTATTATTCTTCTTATAATTTTTAAAATTATAATTAAAAGAATTAAGTTAATTTAACAATTTATAATTGTTTTTAGATTCTTGATTTGATTTAGTTTTAGAATTAGATTTCGAATCGTTTTTTAAATCATTTTTTAAATCATTTTTATTAATTTTAAATCTTTTATAATTATATGAATTTTTAAGATCTTATAAGGCATCTCTTATCAAATATTATATATTAACAACTATATTATTAATTACTAAAATCTTTATTATATAACAAGTTTAGTTAACTCAAGTAAGATATTTATTCATTAAAGCCTTAAAATAAATATTAACTTAATCAATTTCATCAATTTTAACCTTTATAACTAATAAACAAGCTATTAAAACGTTAAATTTAACGTTAAATTTAACTAACAGCTCTATTTTATTATATTTTAACAAATAAAATTCATTATATAATTTATTTTTTATCTAAATTTCCCTAAATTTAAATATTTTAATTAAATATTTAAAAATCATAACAAAATTTTATATATAAACAACCACAACTTAAGGATTTATATTTAAACTATCTCTTATTAATAATAAAATAATAACCTAATTAACATTAAGATATGCTTATAATATAATAAGTTCTTCAATAAATTCAGATATTCCTATAGCTTTAAATATTATAAATATACCTTATAACTATTATTCAAAATTCTTAGGGCCTTTTAGTTATTAAGATTTAAGAAAAAAATAAATTCTTTTAATTATTTCTCGCCTTAAACTGCCTATAATTATAGAAACAAATAATTAAACTATAAATAATATGGATTATTAAGATTTAGGTTTTAATTTAGTTTGATTTCTGGTTGAATTACCTTGTAAAGTTGGATGAATTTTATTATTTAATTTAATTATTTTCTTTATAATTAATTTTAATTGGTTAATTTTATTTTATAAGGCTTTAAAAAGATTTATAAATGGAGAATTATCGTATTCCAATTCCATATTACCGGATAAAAATACATTATTTTATATATAAATAAAATAATAATAAATAAAATATTATTAAAAGCAATAAGCCAGGCTTATAACTTATTAAGAAATGTGTAAAGTTATATATAATAAAATATTTAAACTTTATATATAAGTATTTATAAAAATATAAAAATTAAAAATAATACTAATTTATAATAATATAAATATATATATATTATATATATATATATATATATATTATATATATATATATATATATATTTATAATAAATATTTAAGATAATAATCACTATATAAGATCAGATATTTATAGGATAAGTAATAATTATATTAATTATATTATATATGAATTATAATAAATGGATTTATCCTTTTTATATAAAACTTATATAATAAAGAAATATTTTTTATTTTTTTATTTTTTTTATATAATATACAAAAACAGCTAATATCTGGTTTTATTTATTAAATAAAGGAGTATTAACATTGATGACTTTTTTATAAGAATATAAGATCAACATTTTCATGGTTTTTTTATCTATTTCTATAATTACAAAATAGCTATAAGGTAGTTATAAAATAATTATAAAATAGCTCATATAAGACGTAACTCCTTCAGTTTAAATCTAAATAATTAATTATCATATTTAAAATAAGGCTTAAATTTAGTTGATTTTAGCCTTATTTAATAGTATGATTAGAATTAACTGTGAGGGTATACATATTCTTAATCTTAAAACATAAATAATTATCTTTATTAATATTAAGATGCTAATTTATTATAATATAAATATAATATTAATAAAGTATAACATAAGATCTACCTTTTTATTTAACTATTATATTAATTAATTTTATAAATAATGATTTAGAAGTCTCGAAATTAGGTTTTTTGTTAAGTTTTTTTAAAAGATTTTTAAGAAAAATAGGTAAGAAAAACGTCATTATATACATAATAAAAACGTATGTTATCGTTATAAAATCAGGTTATTAGGTAATAATAATAAAATTCATAAAGATAAATAATAATCATAAAAAATAATTTATGTATAAAAAGGATCCGTATATTAAGATATAAATGCTTAACACATGCTTTAACTTTTAAGGATAAAAATATTATTAAAAGGAAAAACTTTGTTAAAGTAAAGTAAAAAAATAACGAATCATATATAAATAATAAGAAGAGTTATATATTAATATATGCAAAATAAATGATTTAAATGGAATAAACTAAAACTCAAAACTATAAAAAAACTTACGCAATAATCTCGTATAAACTTTGTTAAAAATCTCATATAAACCTTAACAAAAATTAAGTATAAATTAAGGCAAAACCTTAAAGAAAAAAGATATATAAATGCTTTATAAGAAGAAGAATACTAAGTTATATAAAGGATAATAAAGAATATTAAGAAAAAAGAAAAAGAAAGAAAATAACATTAATAAAATTATCAAACTAACATCTCACATGCAAATCTTTTGTAACCATTAAAACACTCACTCTGCATTTAACCTACATCAAGGGATTCTTCTCACACTTAATTATATATTATCTAAATTATAAATATTTAATAATTCTCTTTTTTAAATATATATATTATACCACATAACATATGGCTAATAATATCGAAAAGGTTTTAAAATTAAAGAGAATTATCCTTTAAGTTTAAAATTATATATTAATTATGTAAACTAATATTTAATTATTATAGGGTAAGATAAAGTTTAAAAGGTATAAGATAAATTCATTATTCTAAAAAATTAAAATAAAAATGAAGTTAATGGTTTAACACTTGATAACCCTTAAAAATTATGTATATATAATTAAAAGGAAAACTTTTATAAACCCCATAAAACAATTAGATTAAAATTATATTAATATCTTTTAATTAATAAAAAAAATTATTATTTTAATGTATATTATGATAAATATATTAGGGATAACATCTTAAAAAAGATTATTACATAATTCTTAATTATATAAATAAAATATAAAGTTAAAAGTAGCTGCATTTTTATTACGTCATAAAGCTTTATTTTAATTTAGTTGTAAAAAAGTTTAGATAACTTTTTTTTAGTTAGTATTTAATATATATAAGGATTTTATAAAAGTATTTTAAATGTATATATTATATGTATAAGCAGTGATTATAACCTAAATCCAAAGGTAATTATTAAAAATAAAATTAAGAACATTAGAGTTAAATTTTTTTAAAAATTGTTTTTTAAAGGATTAATAATTAAGTTTAAAGCGAATAAAGTTGGTTGTTAAGGTAATAATCAAATCCTACGCAATAAAGAACATTAAGTAAAAATAATTAAAAAATCTATAAAAAGATATATTATTTATGAGAATTTATATTAACATAATATAAGAATATAGGTTTTTATTTTTAAAATAAGCAATAAATTATATTTTCTTAAAGAAGATATTAAGTTTATAATTTATGAATATATTTAATATAAAAATAGATTTAAGTTTAGGTTTAATAAGGGTATATAATAATATGTTAGAAAAAAATAAAACCTTTATATTATTAGATTATATAATTTAGATGTAGTGTTGGTTTTGGTTTAAGCATTATTTTTATATTAAAAAATATGTTTTAAGGTGAACTGGGTGATTAAGATATTTATATTTAATATAATCCTTAAATTTATATTTATTTAATATATTATAGTTGTAATATTTATAGTTAAATGTTAAGTTAATATAATAAATTAATATTTAATAGGATAGATTGATTGTTAAATATAAGATTATTAATAAATTTATTATATAAATAAGGTCATTTTTTTATAATATGTTTTTATTTTTAGTTAAAAATTAAGATATTACGTTATTAATAAGAGAGATTAGGGAAATATTTTTTCAAATGTTTTGAATATTTTTTAATGTTTAAAATAATTTATGATATAGATAAATATTATAATAAATAGTAA
>JAJKLF010000078.1:0-2500 GCA_022984865.1 Hypomontagnella submonticulosa | reverse complement strand
GCGGCGAAGGCTCGGGAGGCGCTACCCGGAAGGGTTGTGAAATAATCGATTGGGACTTTTCCCGGGTAGGTACGTATAGAGTAGATATAGGGTAGATATAGGGTAGGTATAGGGTAGGTATAGGGTAAGTGGTGTGGGAGTTGAGGCTTTTGTCGGTCCGGGATTCGGAGAAGTTACCCGGGAGGTCTTAATAGTCCGAGAGTGTTGAATTTAGGAGGCTGGTAATTAGGTGGCTGGGCTATCCGCCCCACACCTGTGGCTCATATGTATAACAGCTAGTCTACTCTAGAGTCCTGTGTGATAATTCTCTTTAATACAACTATGTGACTATCACAACCTGCGTCTATTTTAACAGAGAGCTTATCCTTCTTCCGGGTAGTTATAAGGTAACTGAAAAAGATATAGGGTAGCTTGGCTGGAAGATCTTTATATCTTTTATACATTTATATAATCATGCTAAAAGATACGGTATATAAGCTGATGTTGTGTGTATTGACTTGATCACTTTGCTGTATGAGTAGGAAGAGAGCACTTGTTTTATATATATATTCCAATCATTAATTATTATAGTAATCATAATAATCGTACTAATTATAATAATCTTAATAACAATAGAAAAAATTTACGTATAACAAATGTGTAAATTTGTATAGCATATAAATGGTATTACGTCTGTTGTCTTTTTGTATGTATTGCATATTTCTAATATGAAAATATCCCTTTGGTTTTTTATATACCTAAATATATTTAATAGCAACGCAAATGGGTTATAATATATAAATTATAAGCTTTTAAACAACGATATATATAATATTAGGATTATTATAAGTCTTATAATACTTGTAATTTTCATTTATACACGGTGTACGGGTTTTCATTTTATGTGACTTTATAAAGCAAGTATTAATGAAAATTTGAAAAGCTAGCTACCCTGGAGCTACCCTGGAGCTACCCTAGAGCTACCCGGGAGTCAGGTCTGAATTGCCGTCTATAAAACTGCCGTGTCCTTTTTTAGCGCGGGGTCAAGTCACGTGACCCGCACACAGAGCCATAGCTACCCTATACTCAGCGTTTGCATCGCAATACCTCCGCGAAAACGCGAGGCACACCGGTGCAACTGATACCATTCAGTTGGCCTCGTCGAGCGCTATCGAATGGTATAGGTTGCACTGCGGTGCCCGTCCCGCCGTGGGAGATAGAGAGGTAGGTGTGGATAGCGACGGCGAGGGTACCTGGAAATGGTGTTTTTAGGTGCTATAAGTCCCCTAGAGCAACTGGTTTTATAGGGGGTTTTAGGTGGCAGGTGGTAGTTTTAGTGGTGTGGCGGTAAAAGTATAGGGTAAGCGACGTGGGGGATCGTGTGGGTGGTGATTTGGTATGGGACGAGTGGAGGGAAATTTTGGCCAAGTACCAAAAATATGTGCCATCCCGGTTTTGGTTTCTATGCTTGTGAGTCGCTTTTTAAAATTTCCCATACTAAATAATTTTGCGGGAAATGTTTTGGCGCACCACAACCCCCTGGGCCGTGCACGGGACCCAAGTGGGCCCGGTGGGTATATGAGAAAGGCGAATCGGCTGCGCATACAAAAGTGTGTGCGACCGTATAGCGCGCTCCGCCCTACAACATGCGAATGTTATAGGGTGTTATGGCCTAGCAATAGGTCGTTTGTTTGGCTGTAGGGTTCTAAGGCTTTTTCTTGGTGTTCAATTCGGTTTCATGTTTTCGAACTTGTGGCCCTTTTGGACCCGTCCAAGCCTTCTAATCCTGTGGCTAAGCTATTCTCGTCCCATATCTGCCTGACAACTGTTGCGTGGTCCTTTGTGCAACCTTGTAGCTTCGGCTCGGTCCTGGGGGATTCATAGCAGTTGTCGACCCCCCTAGCGCGCTAACTTTCTAGCGCATATCTAGGAAGCTCGAGAGCTATCTGGCGTGTTTCTCGCTCGATGGTGACCGGTTGGGCTCTGTGGATAGCTGGCCGATGGCTAGAACTACCACAAAGCATCGGGAGATACCTACCCGGCTGTTACCTTGTAGCAGCTGGGGTTAGGTCTCCTCTTGGGACCTGTAAGTTCCACCGCAGCGGTCTTTGTACGGCGGCGTGTGTAGCGGACCAGTGTCCTGGGGAATTTAGAGGGGAAAAGTGGAAGGCGTTTCAGTGGATTAGGCCTGGCTTAGTCCGCTAGAACGTCCACCTTTCGAGGTGTAAACCGTAACTAATTCTTCCGCGGCGTAATGCCCGGTTGGCCAACCCCGGCGTACGATAGTTACCTGGTTGATTCTGCCAGTAGTCATATGCTTGTCTCAAAGATTAAGCCATGCATGTCTAAGTATAAGCAAGTTATACTGCGAAACTGCGAATGGCTCATTAAATCAGTTATCGTTTATTTGATAGTACCTTACTACTTGGATAACCGTGGTAATTCTAGAGCTAATACATGCTAAAAATCCCGACTTACGAAGGGATGTATTTATTAGATTAAAAACCAATGCCCTTCGGGG
>JAJKLF010000077.1:0-18538 GCA_022984865.1 Hypomontagnella submonticulosa | reverse complement strand
TTTAAAGCTTAAAGGTTAAATTAATAGGTATATTAATTCACGCCATTTATATATTAATTATATAAAGATTAATAAGAATACTTAAATAAATATAAATCCTGCTATAAGTAAGGATCATTTATACATAAATATATTAAGATTTATATATAATAAAATGTAATTGCTTTATGCTTATAACGATGGGATAACGATTGATATTTAATTTATTATTAATGAAAACTTGTATAAAATTTATAAGCTATTAAATAATACATTTTTTTATTATAAAAAAATATTACTTAACTTATTAAGCTTTTTATACGTAAAAAGCTTGGTTTGAGATACTTTTACCAACTTTTAAAATAACTAAAACCGGTATATTTTAAGCTACATTATTACGTATATATTAAATTACTACATTTAAAAGATACTTTAAATAAAACTTATATATTTATCATTTTAATTAGGAAAACCACTTACTTTAATTGAAATATTCTATGTTATGTTTAATATTAACCATAATATATAAAACCATAAAACTTTAAACTATTTATTAAACTTTTTTAAACTTTTTAAGTAAAAATTTTATAAACATGCTAATAATTTTTCATTTAACTTATCATTAAACACTTAATTTAATAAAATTTTTAATAAGTTAAAGCTAAGATTTTAAACTTTTACTTATCTTCTTTTTTACTTAAATATTTCACAAATATTAACTAACTTTTTCACACATATTTATTAAGTTTTATAAACATAAAATTATAATAATAAAATAACTTATGTTTTGTTATATTTATATTAACATTTAAATAACAACCTAAGATTTTATAACACTTTACATAACTTTAAAATTATTAGTTTTATAAAATCTACTCTAAATATTATACAAATAAATCTAAATTTAATTAAATTATTATAAAGCCACTACAACTTTTAATAATTTAAAATAATTAAAATAATATGCCACACATTTTCAAAATATAAATATATTAACTTAAAGAAATAAGTATTAAATTTATCGCTATAAATTAAGTTATACATTGTCGGGACAGTAGTCACGTGTCGCTTAGCTACATGCCCCTACGCGGCACTATAAAAGCTTATGCGTAAAGCCAAGCCGTAAGCCAGCCTTGTTATAAAACGGCTCACCTAGATTTTAGATTTTTCTCTTTTTTATAAATTAATATACATTCAATATATCATATATATTTTACCTTATAATATTACATAAACCCTTATTAACTATATAATTATTTTATTTATTTAATATTAATTAATGATTGACTAATAAGTTAATTATAAAATAATAAAAATTTTGTTTAGAAAAAGTTAATAAATAATTTATAAAGATTATAAAACCTTAAAGAAAAAAAGGTAGAATAAATTAAACCTTATTTATCTTTTTTATTATTACTCGAAGATATAATATTATTAATAAAGACTTAATGGCTAACAAATGGTTGACCTTTTATGAATATTACGATAATAATGTTAAAAATATTGAAATAATAAAAAATAGTAATAATTATGTTATTTTAAGACTTTAAGCTTTTAAATAAATCCTTAACATCTATGTTTATCATGTAGGATCTTTTATTATTTTGAAAATATCTTATTACATTTGAAAATAACTCAAATTAATTATTATATACAATTAAAATTAAAATGATTAATATATATTATTAAATGTATATTTAAAGATTTGGATTATAAAATAAATAATATCGGATAAAATAATAAATAGATTTATTATATTATTTTTTATAACCTAAATTAAAATTGTTATATATGATTAAGATTAGAATAATTAAAAAATATTGTAAAATACACTTTTACGACTTAAATTAAGGAATAATAATATTTATAATAATAAGATTTCTGAGTATTATAATTAATTTATCCTAAGTATTATGTAATTAAGATAATAAGTATTATATAAGTTAAGATTAGATTAGTTAATATATATTATGTTTATTTATAAATTAATTATAAAAATAATAAGCATTAATTAATAAAAAAAGAACCTTCTTAAAATAATTTATTTATTAAAATACCAATCAAAGGATAACCATTAGATATAATAAATACTTTAAGGAATAATACATATCTTAAAAATAGTATAAACTTTAAAAATAATATAAACTTTAAAAATAATATAAACTTATTACTTCATAATAATGATAAATGCCTATTATTTATTTAAAACCAAATAAGCCCCCTTTTCTTAAATTTTTTTACTCTTCCTTTCCTTTCTTATAACATATATATATATATATATATTTCTTAATTAAAGTAATGATTATTAATATATTTAAAGATTATATTTATACATCCTTATATATAATTTAACCACCATAAAGAATATACCTTTAAACTTACCTAATAAGCTACCAGAAAAAAGAAGCTAAAGGAGATCATATAAAAAAACCAATATACTTCTTCCTAAATCCTTAACCTCTTAATAATAACTTAAAGCCAGTTATGTAGTTAAAACATTACCAGCAATATTAAGACCTAATTATATAATTAGAACACCACCGGTAATACCAAAACTTAACATAATAATAAGATAATAAATAACAAACCTTTATCACAAATAATTAAATGAACTAATATTATAATAAATATTAAAAGCTTTTCCAAATATATTAACAATATCTAAACCTAAACAACCACCTTAAAAAGGAAAAGTATTAATATATGATAAAATATTTAAACCTGAATAGTTACTTTAAAAAAGAAAAATATTAATATATAATAGAATATTAATCTATGATATGATATTAACCTCTTAAAAAACACTAATTTATAACAAGATATTAACTTCTTAGGAAGCATTAATTTATAATATAATATTAAGCTTTAAAACACCAATTTATAATATGATATTAACTTTTAAAAAAACATTAATTTATAATATAACATTAATTCCTAGGGAAATATTAGCCTTGGATGATATAATTAATAATATAATTTGGATATTTACTAAAAAAATAAATCTTACCAATTATATAAATCTTTTTTTTATAAGTTAAAAATAAAAGAATAAATATAAACAATATAATAAAAATATTAAAAAAAAAGATAATAAAAAGGTATAAAAAATATAGATGAAGAATTGAAGGAATTATGGAAAAATGTATAAAAAGAAGAAATAATTAAAAGAAAAGAAAAAGTATTATCCTAGCCTAAATATATATTTAAGATTATGACAGAAAACTTTATACTTAAAACTTTGATTAAAAATATATCTGAAGATATATTGGAAAGCTTATGAAAGAAATATTTATTATAGAAATTTAAAAGAATAAATATATTATATATAATTACTTTAACCTATAAATTAAAAAGAAATGAAAGCTACATTACTAAATATATAATATCATACAAGGAATGATATTATGATTAAATATTTTGGAGATTTTTTTAAACTAATTTTTATAGATGAAAAAAGGCATAATGGGATAAGATAAATCGAATATTACAAATTATTATTTAAAATCATTTATAATTATATGGAATATATATTAAAAATAGAGAATTGCTATCCGCACCCTTAAAAATTACTATCAAAGCTTATTTATACCTTAATACATTAAAGGAGCCCCCGCGCCAGGGCTGGTTAAAGCCTTATGCTAAAACTGGCTTAATTATCTTATCTCTTATATAACTTTACAAATATAAGGTTTCATATTATACAACCTATTTTATTTAATTTATCTAATCAAGCGTTTTCGAATGATACAAATTTTAAACGTATGTAATATCTGGTTACTAAGTTATTCGTAGTCTTTTTTAAACGAAATCTATGTTTAAAAATGAAATATAACTGCCGAAGGTATTACGTAATGCGGCTTAAACACTTTGTATCTTTTTATTTTTATAATTTTATAACTAGATATTGCAGTAAGATATAACTGGTATTAATTAATTCGCAATTAAGTAAGGAATTAATTGATATAAATTTCGAGTAAATACAAGCTAGTTTCGTAAAATTATTCAAATATATTTATAATTAAGCCTTAACAGCTTTGGGAAAGCCCTGCGTTCGGATGTATTAAGGTACAAATAAGGCCTTAATAGCAATTTTTAAAGGTGTGGATAACAATTCTCTAAAAATAAACTTAATATATTAATATAATTAAAAAAAGTGGTTTCTATTAAATATTAACTAAAATATATAATAAAAGAAGCTTAGTTATATATATAATAAATGCCAGAAAAGTTTATTTTAATAAATAATCCTTTTTATAAAAACCACTTAATATTAAAAATAAAAAAAAGATATCCTTCCAATATAAATTAAGCAAATAAAAAAGAAGAAATAAATATTCTTAAACCAAAACAAAAAATAATTTTAAAAGTAGTTGTTATAAAGGTTAAAAAATATCAAAGATGATTAAATATAATATAAATAAGAAATAAAAAATACCTAAATATAATCAAAATAAAATAATTAAATATAATCCAAATAAAATAATTAAATATAACTTAAATAAAATAATTAAATAAAGTTTAAACAACAACCAAAGATTAAAGTTAATATCTATAAAACCTCAATTAATAATTACAAACTAAAGAAATGATTATAATTAAAGAATAAATAATTATATATATAAATTAATGAAATACACTATTCCATTAAAACACCATTATTATATAAACCCTTATTTAAAAAAGTAAAATAATTATTAATCATAATCACAAAGCTATCAAATAAACCCATTAATAAAAATATAATATAATAATTTACAAGTAACACACATATTAATGACTTATTTTATATAAAAAATAACCGACCTTATTAAAATATATAATAATAATAAACATACTTTTAATAATATAAAGTATAAATTCCTAAATAAAAAGATTAAGATTTTTAAAAACTTTTATATTAAAATAGGTATTAAATTAGAATAATATTATAATACATTTTCGATTATATTATTAAGTAATGCCTAATAGTATTATTATAATAAAATCGCTAGGAAAGGATTAAATTTTAAAGCCATAATTAATAAGATTAAAAAGTATTTCTATATCTTTAAATATTGATAAATATATATAAGTAAATGAAAAGCAATAACTATCCATCAAGTTATAGCAGATAATCCCGGTAAAAGCCTAATAAAATATATAAAAATATTAATTAATTAAACCTAATAAATATCTAAAAGAATTTTACTAACATTAATATAAAAACTTTATTTATAAATAATTTGATTACTTTAATATAAGGATATAAGAGCTTTTTAATAATTATATTTAAAATAATAAAGATTATGGAAAACATATATGTTAAATTACAATTATATGCCGAAATTAAAGATTAATGTATTAAAATAAAAGTTTATTATTATTATTAGTAAAGTGTTAACGATTAAAATTAAACTAATAAACACCTTAAATATAATAATAATAGGGGAGGTTATTAAGAATATTATTAAAATGATTATAAAAGTAGTTATAAAGGAAGTTATCAAAAAGGCTATCATAAAAAGAATTATCATAGAAGAAAATAATATTATAGAAATGGAGGATGACTTTAGAAAAGATAATATGTTAATAAAAATTATTAAAGATATAATATTTATAAATAAAAAAATTATTAGTTTATGAATCATAGTTTTAAAGAATAAAAAAAAGTTAAAAAAAGTTGAAAATAATGGGTATAAAAATATGGTTATGATGATTTAAATGATAATTATGATGAATGGCTTATAAATTATAAAAAAAAAGCTGATTATAAAGATGAAATGAATTATAATATATGATTTACATAATAACCTAAAGAAAATAATAAAGATGATTATAATAATAATTAAGAAAATGGATTTTATAATATATTTATTATTATTAATTAATATATATATTATTATATTAATTATAGTTAAGTAAATAGTAAATAAGTTATAAATATCTTTATAAATTAAGTAATTATGCATACATTCATGAGAATAAGCCCTATAAATAATAAATTAGGTAATATATCATCGCTAATTTTAGAATGATTATTAGAGATAAAGAATGTTAGTTTAAATATAACATATATCCTATATTTTCTTAAAAACTAATATAAATATGTTTTTTAAGGAATTTTACCTAATATTAAAGCTGTTAAGGTATTATTGAAAGGTTTATTTTAATTATAAACCTTATAAAAGATATATTTTAAAATAAAGTTTAAAATTTTTATAATTAAAAGAAAAAGATTATGTTTTAGGGATAATCTAAAATAAAAAAATATAAATATGATAGATATAAAAATATTATTTAGGATAATTATTTTTTATATTATCAATTTAAATATATTATTCTTATTATATCTTAAGGATATGGATTAATTTGGGATCTTTTTAAATAATATGAAAAATGTAATAATTTATTATAATAGGGATTATTTTATTATACAGAAATAAGGATATTTATGATATCTAATAGATAATTTAGAACGAATTATTGCATATTATCATTTGATAAAAATAAAGATATGATAAATTCATTAACATTTTAGCCATCCCGTTATAAATAGGTTATATCGAATTTTGATGAGAGTAGGATATAAAGAATTAAACTAAATAATTATAGAAAAGATAATAAAATATTATTATTAATACCAAATATATAAAAAAACACTTAAACAATTTAAATTTACTGTTAAAAATAATATAAACTTTAATTATAACATATATATTAATGTTATATATATTAAAGGCAAATTAATATTTTATATAATTAACAAAGTTATAATTTTTTAGGTAGTAAGATTTTTAAAGGATATGATAATTAAATATATGAACCTTTCTTTTAGAAGGAAGAAAGGTTTTTCGATTTTTTAAATGTAAGTATATTATAAAAATAGATAAAAATTAGAAATAAAAGTTTATTATACCTTTATGGGCGGAGTAAGTAGGGTATATGTTAAGTATTATATTGGCGTTATTAATGATGATATAAAATGAATTGAAGGGAAGGAATGTAACCGGAAATAAAACAAAATATGTTAATACCCCTCGGGCCGAAATTAATGTAAGAAAAGATAAAAATATTAAAAAAGTATTAAACAAATATGATATAATAATAAAATTAATGAATAAATTAATAAAATTATTTAGATCTTAAATAAAGGAAAAGATTAAATAGGTAAAAGAGATTATAAAAGAAATAATAAAAGAAATTAAGCAGATTGGTAATAAGGCGTTTAAAAAAAAGAAGAAAATTAATATTATAAATGATAATATATTATTAATTAAAAAAATATTAAAAAATGCCATTAAAAAAAATTAATAAAATATCTATATAAAATCTAAATTATGGCGATGGCTTTAATATTAAGTAATTTAATGAATACCTAGGTAAACGTAGTAAAGCTGAGAGGATAAAGATTTAAACAAAACGTTAAAAAACTTACCCAATTAATATTATATGTATTAGTAAGATATTAATATAAAATTATTATAAAAGCCATCAAAGTAAACCCCAAATTAAATGTTAAAACCCTTAAGAAATGATAAAGGTAATAAACTAAATTATTAGAAGATAGGAAGTAATAATTATAAGAAGATTATAAAATAAAGATAGAATAATAATATTTAAAGAAAATACAATTATATATAAGATAAATAAAGAATGGATATGAAAAGTGTTTGGAGTAAGCACATATTTTAGCTTATATATATATATAATCTTAATAAAAAGCCTATAAGTAGAACAATTAAAAGATGTTTACATAAACCTAAAAAAATTTTTAAAAGAGTTAAAGAGGGATAACATATTTTTTATCATATTTATAAAGTTAAGATATGCTAAAAACCTTAAAGTTAAATATGTTATTATGGTGGTTTAAATAATGGATATAGGAATAACAAAGAAATTATATAATATTAAGTTAATATAATAAGTTTAGATCTTCTTTTGTAAGCCTTTTATAAAGGAAGTAAAAATGATATAATATTTTAAATATTATATGTTTAGTTATATGGTTAAGTTTTGTATAAATAAGGTGTAATGTGGAAAATGTGTTGGTGAAGTGTATGAAGAAAAAGAGAAGAGTTGTAAAGGAAAGGTTAAATATAAGAATTATGGAAGGAATTATATCGTTTGGGATGTTAAGTGTAATAAGGTAAAGAAATAAAAAGAGAAAGTAAAATAAGCTTATATGTGTAGATTATATTAATTTGAAAAAAGAAATATAAACAGCTTATAACTACTTTTTTAATTCTCTTTTATAAGAGGTGATAGGTAGGAATTTAAGGTGGTAAAAAATAAGAAGAATAAAAAACATAAAATAATATTAAGAACTTAAAATAAAGATAAAAAAATCAAAATTAAAATTAAGGAAGTAATAATAATAAATATAATAGATTAATTTAGGGTAAACCTTAAAAGAAGTAAGTTATAGAATAAGTTAGGATTAATGGCGGGATGGAGTATTAATATTAAGCTAGATTTATAATTGATATAATAATATTTTTAAACTAGATAAAGTGGTAGTAAACCAAACCTCCCCTTATTTATATAATAATAAAAGAATTAAAAATTATATAATGGAATATAAGAAAGAACAAGATAGTGTAAGATTAAACTATTAGAATTAATATAAATCGGTACCAAGCCAATATAATAACCATATAAGAATTAAAAAAGGTTAATATAACTTAATCTATCTTAAAACCTATTAATATAAATTGATATAGGGAAGGTTAAACTAGGTAATCATATATATATATAAGAAATTATCTTTAATATATTTAAAGAAATATATAAGCTATAATTAAACAATAATTACCTTAAATATAAATAAAAAATTGTTAATGGTATAATTAATATATATTAAATCAGATATGAATAATAATAAAAAATTCCTTTTACTAACATTATTAAAAAAGAACTTAAGCAGAATAAATGTAATCCTAAGCAATTTTAACACCTACCATCTAATATGGGATATATATAAAAGAATCTTAATATATGTATAAAATATAATAAATTTAATCATATAATAAGGATTAACCTTAGCCATATCGAGAGAAATAGTAACAAAAAAAAGATAAGGCTAGAGAAACTCCATTATTGACTTAACTTAAGTAGATGAATAAATTATATATAGAATAATAGAAAGCTTATAATAGAATGGGTCAGATTATTTCCCATAAAAACTAAGATTTAAAATAGATAAAGAAAGCTTCCTGGAGAAAGAAGCTTTAAAAGGTTAGACCTAATTGTTAATAGATAAAAATCTAATAAAAATTAAAACTATAAAGATATAGGTATCTAATGGTTTAATTATAAAAAAAGAATTAAACAAATATATAAATAGATTAATAATAAAACTCTAGCAGATTGTAGATTTGGTAATTTTTAAAAAAAAGATATTAATAAGATTCCTTAAAAGCCTATAATGGAATATAAAAGTAAATAAAATTAAAAGGGTGGTTAGAAAGGAGAGAAAAAAATGAATAAGGATATGATTGGAATATATATAAAATGTTAAAAGGGATATAGATAAAACATATAAAAAGGAGATAAAGAATGTTAGGTGGGTTATATAATAAAAGGACCTTATAATAACCTTATTAAATAATAAGATTTTATAAAGAATAGAGAGATAGATAAGGATTAAAAATGGCCTATTCCTAAAAGATAATACCATATTAACTTTAAAATAAAATATAAATAAGCTATTAATAGGAGATATATAAAATTTTTTTGACTTTTTTTATTTTTTTCTCAATGGCCCTTCGAAATGTCCGGGACGTGGCCCTCCGCAGGCTCCGGGACGTGGCCCTTCCAAATCTCCGGGATTTCGAAAAAAATAAAAAAAGTCAAAAAAATTTTTCCTCGCGGAAGGCTAGGTTTATTTTACATATTTAGAATAAAAAAGATTTCTTAGATTTTTTGAAAAATTTCAGAAAAAAAAAAAAAAAAAAAAAAAAAAAAAAAAAAAAAAGTAGAAATCCCGTCCGGATTTTAGGTCACGTGATCTGGTCACGTAACTGTTACGCGGATATCACGTGGTTGTTACGCGGTTATGACGCGATTGCGTTAGGCCAATTAAAACGCGCAAACAAAGCTTATTAATTACGAAGTAATATTCTTATCAGTTACTTTATCAGTTTCCTTATCAGTTTCCTTATCAGTTTCCTTATCAATTTCTTATCAATTATGTGAGAGGTAGCGTAATATGTCCTCCGGACGGGATAAAAATAAAATAAAAATATTTATAAAGAAATTTTTCTTAAATTAAGAGGTATAATTTAATGATATATTAGAATATGGGTAATATAATGGTGGAACAATATTAAAATATTAGATATTTAAAATAATAAATTGGAAAAAGGTTAAAGATTTATTAAAAAAAATAAAATCATAAAAGGAATTAGGGGATGATATAATCTTTAACAAATTCCTAAAAATATATAAGAAATTGGTATATAATATTATAATGAAGATTATAGAGATTAATTTTATGATAAAATATTATTTGGAATGTTTCTGGAGTATCATAATGATAATCTTACCTAAATTTGGAAAGATGAAAGTAGAGAAAGAATTATTAAACATTTATAAGTCTATTATATTATTATAAATAATAGGTAAAATAATAGAAAAGTTTATATATAAGAGGATAATATAGGTTATGGAGGTGTTCTATTTATTTTCTGATGAATAGATAAATAATAAATTAATAAAATTTATAAACCTTATAATGAAAATAATTACAAAAAGAATTTTTAAAAGTTGGAGATATAAAATTATGGCGTTATTATTATTCTTAAATATTATAAAAGCCTTTGACATAATAAATTATAAAAGATTCTTATATATTTTATATTAAAAGGGATATTTAAAATAAATAATTAAATAGATAGGGGTATTTTTTAAGGATAGGAAAGTTTGGTTAAGGTTTAATAATGGGATAATAAAAGAATATGTATTAAATGTAAAGGTCTTATAAGAATTATCTTTCTCACCAATCTTCTTTATATTTTATATAATTATATTATATAAAGAAATTAAATATATTAAGGCATTAGTGGTAAATTTTATAGATGATATAAATATCTTAATAATTAAAAAAGATATTGAGGAAAATTACTAAAAGTTGGAAAAGATCTATTTTATATATAAAATGTAGGCACTCTAATATGAGATAAAATTTATGCCGGTAAAAAATAAATTTATTCATTTTAATAAAATTTATAAAAGCCTAAGCTAAATCATAAAGATAAGAAATATAGAGATAAAGCCTAAAAAGAACATATAATTCTTAAAGATATAATTAAATAGGAAATTAAGGTGGAGAAAATATTTAAAAATTATTAAGATTAAGATAAAATATTAATATTATGTTTTAATAAAATTAATAATTATTATATGAGGTTATAATATCTTTAGAGTAAAAAAAATATATATTAAGGTTATATGTAACGTTATGGCTTATAAAATATTAACATAGTATATATTAAGTAATGATAAAAGGAAATCTAGAGGGATAGTAATTAAGATAAAAACCATTTAATTAAAAAGCCTAAAAATTATAAATAAGGTATTCCAAATGATTTTATTATATTAATTAGAGGTAGAAATAAGTTACTTATCTTTATACTTATATATAAATATAAAGCTAACAGAGTTTGAGGGATGTATAAATTATATAAGAATGTGTAAGAAGTTGGAAGAGGTAAAAAATAAGATTAAGTTATGGATAAAAGTTAGATAGACAGAATTATGGAAGAACATCCCTTAAAAATAAAAAAAAAGAGATTTACCTAAATCATTAAAAATTAAATACCTAAATAAAGAAAATAGATATACTAAAAAGGTATAAATATGGAATTGGATTATTAATTTATTATTATAAAAGGAGTTAATAAAAAAATGGATAATATATTATAACCAAAGAAAAGAAGAAGTGGATTGTATGTAAGATTATATTAGGATTACACTAATAATAAAAATAAAGATAAAATCTATAAATATATAAAACTAATATTATAACCTACAAAAAACACAAAACCATAACTTTTATATAAATAAGGATTAAGAAGATAGGCTTAAAGATATTCTTATTTAAACAAAACATATCAATAATACCTATATTATGGTGTAAATATAAAAAAAAAAAATGACATACCATATAATTATAAATTACCTAAAATATATCACATAAAAAAACGTACTCAAAAAGAAATTAACCTTAAAGATATTCTATATATAATCTAATTATAAAAGTATATTATTAAATAATAATAAAGTTAGATATATGGTAAGATAATTATTAAAATTTTTTGGACTTTTTTTATTTTTTTCTCAATGGCCCTTCGAAATGTCCGGGACGTGGCCCTCCGCAGGCTCCGGGACGTGGCCCTTCCAAATCTCCGGGATTTCGAAAAAAATAAAAAAAGTCCAAAAAATTTTTCCTCGCGGAAAGCAACGTTTATTTTATATTTAGAATAAAAAAGATTTTTTAGATTTTTTGAAAAATTTCTGAAAAAAAAAAAAAAAAAAAAGTAGAAATCCCGTCCGGATTTCAGGTCACGTGACTGGATCACGTGACTGTTACGTGGCTGTGACGCGGCTGCGTTGAGCTAATTAAAACGCGCGAATGAAGCTTATCAATTACGTGGTAATATTCTTATCAGTTTCCTTATCAGTTTCCTTATCAGTTTCCTTATCAATTTCCCTTATCAATTATGTGAGAGGTAGCGTAATATGTCCTCCGGACGGGATAATAAAAGAAATTCCTTATATATAAACTTATTAAATAATTAATAAGTAAGGAATATATTTATATTAGGAAAAAGAAGATAAAATATAAAGATAAGATTAAATGAAAATAGATAAAAATAAATATATTTATTAATATAAGATATCATATATAAATAAAGATTAATTAAAGGATATTTATAATGGGAATAAGCAAAATAAAAATATGGTGTAATATAAAAATAATTAGATTATGAATAAAATAAGGGAAGAAATAGGGTAGATTATTTAAACATTATCTATAATATCATCTTTATCTTCATCAAAGACTTAATTAAGTTTTTAGCCAAATAAAATTGGTTAAGCTTTTAGGTACCCCCAAGCTACGTCCGAATTAAAATAACGAATTAACATATGCTCCATCTCTACCTAAAAAGCCTTTTTATAAAGATTTTAATATCAAAAATTGATATTACCCTTTAAAAACCAAATAACAATAGCCTTAAAAAATAATTCAACCCTAAGAACATCTTAATAAAGATTAGTAAGTGTAAGGAAAAAATAAATATGAAATAAGTAACAAATTAAATGATATATTTATATATAAATTTTATGGGGATATAAGGTAAAAAGATAGGCATAATAGATAATAAATTAATCGGCCTTATCTATAATTATATGAAATTAAAAAATGTTAAAAATATTTTAACTCTTCTAATATTAAATCTTTATAGTAGTAAAGCTGGAGCTTAAATAAAATATATATCTAATAATATCATTCCAGAAACCTTAATTAAAAAAATATAAAATATTGTTAATTACTTAATCATTAATATAATATATATAGAGATTGTAATTGGGGTTAAGCTAGAAAAAATATTTAACATAATTTACCAATTTTATAAACGTAAAGATATTATTAATTATATAAGAGGAAATTTAATAAATTAATAAAAAAAACTTAAATAAAATAATTATAAAATAAGATTTATAAAAATATAAGAACAATGATAATTAATATAAATATTATAAATAATAATTATAATTTAATTATATATATAATAAAATAAAGGAAGATCTATATTATTAATATTTATATTTAGGAATATATTATAAATATAAATTATATAAAGAGGATTTATAATGACAAGAATGACCTAAGGGATAGCGATAAGAGATATATTAAAAAGATAAAATATTAAAAGAATAATTATAAAATTTTTAAAATAATAAAAAATAATTTTAAACTTTTAAGAATTATTAAAAGCGTTATTATAAGAAGAAGATATTTATAAACATTTTTATGTTAGAAATTATATATTTATAAATAATATAATTATTTACAAATAAAGATATAAAAAGATATTAAATTAATATAAATAAGCGATATAAAGTTAAATAAATACTTTATTAAGAATAAAATAAATAATTAATTAAGGCTATTACAGATTTTATAAAGAAGAGGAGAGAAATAATAAAAATAAAGATAAAAAGATTATATTAAAACCCCTAAACCGTTAAAGATAGAATAAAAAAAAATGAAATAAATTTTATAAAAGATTAATTCTAAATAAGATATGGAATATCAGTATATATATATAAATCTTTATATAAACCTAGGTTTCTTTTATCAAGGGTAAAATAAGAAAACTAATAGTGGTATATTGGCAGCTTATATTATTACCTTATTATAATATTTAATTTACCAAATAATTCTATTAAAAAAATAAACTCTTAAAGAAAGAAAGAAAAGATAAATTATATAATATATAACGTAGGTGGGATATTAACAAAACAAGCAATTTTTATCCTATATAAACCATACCTTATAAAAGGTTTTACACTTAAATAGAGAATGAAAGTGTATTGAATATTTATATAATCTATATATATTATGTATAAAAAAACATAGCAAAATATGATAATAATAATAATAATAATAATTAAATATATATAAGATATATTGTAGTTAATGTGAATTGATTATTATTTAAAACCACTAAATAATATTATATTTAATATAAGAAAGAACTTTATTATAAACAAATTCATTACAAATATAAAAGCATTATCCATTTTAATTAAGGAAATATTAATAAAAATTTATAATTTTATTAATCAATTAAAATGTTATTATAAATTTTTAAAACATATATTTAAAATTATATTAAAAGATTTACATAAAATAAAGATAGATGTAGTTGGTATATTTTAAATGATAGTTAAAATTATTAACAATATTATAAGACTTAATGAATTGGTGTTAATATTCTTTATATTTAAGAGCAACACTAAATCTGCAGTACTCGGTTGACTAAATCTGCAGTATTTTCCTAAAAAGGTGGGCGGTCAGCCGTTTTGCCGGGCATCTCCCTCGCCAAAACAATCAAAACAGCAGATTTGAACAAAACCTCGAATAACTTCTTATATAATGGCTCGCTCAATTGATAATTTACATCGCCTGAATCCTCTCAATCCAGCGATTCTTCTGATATAAGTTTCATGTGTTGCATCCTTCGTATGGTGCGCCTATTTTCTAGAGAAGCCGGAGCTGGTCTTGAGGCTAGCTCTCGGCCGCGGCTATTCCCCGGCTATACTCATACTTAGGCGATTTTAAAATCGCTGCGATCTCTATACTATCCTTCGTAGCCCAACCAATATTGGGATGCATATTATGAAACATATATATTTAGAATCGCTGGATTGAGCCGAGTAAGACTATGATGATTATGGAATACCCAGAGCCGTGGATGCGAAGTTATTTGCGTTTTTGTTAGAATCTGCGTACTTAGCCGTTTGATGGGGTAGCGCCACCGGATTTCCACCTACCGCCTACCCTTTTGGGCAACACTGCAGATTTAGTCAACCATATACTGCAGATTTAATGTTGCTTATATTTAAAGCCTATCCATGATTGGTAGAAATATTATTATTTATGCCATTACTCAAAATATATATCACTATAATTAAGAAAATTATGAATAAAGTATGGAAAGAAAAAGTAAAATATTAAATAAAAGATGTATTTAAAATGTAAAATGGTTTAAATATATTTAATATTTTAAACTTATTATTATAATTAAAAATATGAATATATTAAAAAAATGGAAAATAAATTGGATTATATAAATTAATTATATAAAACAATAAGATATATATTATTAAGATAAATAATAAACTAATTAATTTTTATATTATTAATATAAAATTATATTTATATAATAAAATGATAAATATTTTAAATGAAAAAAATATTAATATCAAATATAAAAATAAATTAAAATATGAACCTAATAACAAAAAACTGGAGGTAACAAAGATCAATATATAATAATAGCCAAAAGAAAATATAAACGATTTAAAAGAAGTAAGAATAAGCTTAAGATTATAGCTAGTTAAACTATTTATCTATCTTAAAAAGAAAATGTAAATAAAAAACTAACAATTTAATTAAAAAAAATAAAGAAGATTACTATCTTAAAAAAATTATTTAAGGTTTTTAATACGCAAAAAATTAAGATTTTTATTAATAAAGGCATATTTATATTTAAGAAGTATAATTTATAAAAACATGTCATTAATTGATTATTTAATTTAAGGATAATATAAGAAGTTAAAGGAAAAATGATTGAGATGTTATATAAGAAATTACGGCTTATTATCTAAAGACATAATAATAAAGGTAAAAAAAAAGTAATAATATAAGCCCTAACCATATAATACTCAAACTAATAAATTATTATCACATTAATATTCTCATTAATAAAAGAAGAATTAATGTTATGGATATATAATATAACTTAAGCTTATATTTAATTTGTAACTAAATTAAAATGATAAATCTTAGTAAAATTACCAAAATAATTAGTTATAAAGTATTTAAAAGGAATGATAATAATTATCATTAAATTATTATATAAAATAGTAAAAGTAAGTATTTATTAATAGATAATCTATTTAAATTATCATAAGGATAAGTTTAATATGATGATTTTAATATATAATCCTTATTTATTAATATTAAACTGGAATAATAAATTTAATATAATTAGAATATAAACTAATAATATCTTAGGATTATCTAATAAAAAATTTAATAATAAGGAAGAAAATAAGTTAAAGAAGGTAAATATTATAGGAAAGTTAAAGATATATTTGATAAAAGATATTTTATTAATATTTAATAGATGTATATTAATTAAGAAAAAGAATGAGGATATATACCTATATCAGAAGGAATAAGGTAAAAAGATTAAATTAATTAAAGTTAATAATAATAATATGGCATAATAATATATCTAGTAAAAAGTAAAGGGGGTATATATTATAATAATATGCTAACCCAAAATAATATTTAATCTATTTAAAATTATATAATATAAAAAGTTAGGAAAAGAAGAAATAATTAAATTTAATAAAAGATTGTAATAGTTAATAAAGAACCTAAATTATAACTTATGTTATGTATTATTGGATTTTGTTAAATTAAAGATCTTTATATTTATTAATAAATTATTTATAAATAATAAAGATTTAAATTCTTAAATTAGATATAAAATCATAATTATAAATAAGAATGTATTAAAGGAATTATTTAGTATTAAAGGAAATATAATATATTAAAGCTTAATAAAATCTAAAAGAATCATTAGGAGTGTATTAATAAATGAAATATATATTATAGTAAATAGAGTAAATATAATAATTATAGTTAGATTAATAATAATTATAATTTTAGATAAGTGAAGTCTTTAGGAGGTATTAATTATTATTTATATAAACTTATTCTTTTTATATAAATACCTAATCAAATTAAGTAATATTAAGGAAAAAAAATTAATAATTAATATAATGTTATTATGGTAATTATATGAATAAAAAGAAATAACAAATATAAGGTAAATATATAAGGAAGATAATTTAATAAACGTTATGATTAAAGTAAATTCAAACCAAGTATTTAAGACTTTAATTAACACCAACCACTTAACGCTAAAATTATAAGGCTAGGTTAAAAGAGATTAATTCGATAATTTAAAAAACAACAAATAAAAAAAAACATTATTAAAAAAAATACCCTAATATAAATATAATAAAATCATATGATAATTTTATATAATTCTTAATTTTATAAATATTTATCTTTATTATATAAAAAGTGATAAGTTGAGGAAATTAATTAATTTGTTACAATTATGATGATTAATATTAAGAGAATTTAATTTAGTAGAGATCTTCTTAATAATCTTATAAAAAAGATAAAATTCAATCGTAATACTTGTTAATCTGGTTTATACGTTTTTAGTAATATTAATAAAATGTTTATTATGGTTTTAAATATGCTTATAATATTGTTAAATAATATAAGCTTTATTTATTATATTCTCAGATCATATTTTTAAAGGTATTTTTAAAGCTTTTATTATATGTTATAAATAATAGCTTAAATAAATCAACATAAGAAAAAAAAAAGTTGTTAGACATTATTTACTAAATAAATTTTAAGATTATTAAATTAAGCTTTAATAATTACTTTAATGATATAAATATAATGGATAAACATCTTTATATAAATCTTTTAGTTAGAAGTGTAATATTTACACTTTATAAAAACTGTTATAAAAAGAGGTTAAAATAAAGACTAATATTAATCAAATAAAAGCATTTATAACTTAATTTAATATAATAAAAATTAAACCTTTTATCACACTAAATAGCTAATTTGTAATAACATTATTAATAAAGGATAATACGATGGTTGAAGGTTTATTAAAAAAATATTATATTGTGGAGGATAGGTTTATTATGATGATTTTTAATTTAGTTGTTATTTAAAAGATATAAAAAA
>JAJKLF010000076.1:0-18570 GCA_022984865.1 Hypomontagnella submonticulosa | reverse complement strand
TTTGTTTTTTCTTTTTAAAACTTTGTAATTTTTATGGATTGCTTGTTAGCTTTTCCTAAACAAAATTCTTATTATTTTATGATTAACTTATCGATTAACCATTGATTAATATTAGATAGATAAAGTAATCATATAATTAATAAAGGTTTACGTAATATTGTAGGATATAATATATGATATATTAAGTATATATTGATTTATAAAGAAGAAGAAAATTTAGAATCTAAATAAGCTATTTTATGGTAAAGCTAGCTTGCGGCTTAACTTTACGCACGAGTCCCTACAGTGCCGCGTAAAGGCATGTAGCTAAGCGACATGTGACTACTGTCCCGACAAATAAATTAATCATAAAATAATAAAAATTTTATTTAGGAAAAACTAACAAGCAGTTTAATTATAAAGCTTTAAAAAAGAAAAAACAAAACAAATTAAACTTTATTTATTTCTTTTATTATTACTTGAAAACGTAATATTATTAATAAAAACTTAATGGCCAACGAGTGGTTAACTTTTCGTAAATATTATGACAATAATGTTAAGAATATTAAAATAATAAGGAATAATAACAGCTATGTTACTTTAAGATCTTAAACTTTTAAATAAATTTTTAATGTTTACATTCATTACGTAGGATTTTGTATTACTTTAAATACATCTTATTACGTTTAGAAATAACTTAAATCGATTATTGTACATAATTAAAACCGAAATAATTAATATATATCGTTAAATATATATTCGAAAATTTGAATTATAAAACAAATAATATTAAATAAAATAATAAATAAATTTATCATATTACTTTTTGCAATATAAGTTAAAATTATTATATATAATTAAAGCTGAAATGGTTAAGAAATATTATAAAATATATTTTTATAATTTAAATTAAAAAATAATAATATTTATAATAACGAGATTTTTGAATATTATAATTAACTTATTCTAAATATTATATAATTAAGATAATAAATATTATATAATTAAAATTAGATTGATTAATATATACCATATTTATTTATAAATTAATTACAAAAACAATAAATATTAAGTAATAAGAAAAAAACCTTTTTAAAATAATTTATTCACTGAAATATCAATTAAGAGGCAACCATTAAATACAATAAATATCTTAAGTAATAATACATATTTTAAAAACAGTATAAACTTTAAGAACAATATAAATTTATTACTTTACAATAATAACAAACACTTATTATTTATTTAAAACCAGAAAAACCCCCCTCTTTCCTTTTAAATTTTTTTACTTTTTTTTTTCTTTTTTATAACACACACATACACACTTTTTAATTAAAGTAACAATCATTAATATATTTAAAAACTACACTTATACATTTTTACATATAACTTAATTATCATAAAAAATACACTTTTAAACCTACTTAACAAACTATTAAAAAAAAAAGGCCGAAGGAGATTACGTAAGAATTTTATACATAAAAATATTAATATACTTTTTCTTAAATTTTTAACCTTTTAACAATAACTTAAAGTTAATTATATAACTAAAATACTACCAACAACATTAAAACTTAACGTAATAATAAAATAATAAATAACAAATCTTTATTATAAATAATTAAATAAATTAATATTATAATAAATATTAAAAACTTTTTTAAATATATTAACAATATTTAAACCTAAATAATTACTTTAAAAAAGAAAAATATTAATATATAATAAGATATTTAAATTTAAATAATCATTTAAGAAAAAAAATATTAATATAAAATTCCATGGCCGCCTTGAAAAAAAAGCCACGTTTTAAGTTATAGCTTTTTATAAACTTTAGGAAGCTTAAAAATGTATGGCTTTTTTTTATGGGGTTTGTTATGCTGGTTGTAAAATTTTTTAAAGGGGGTATAATGGTATATAAAGTATGTAGGTATGTGTAATAATTTAGAATAAAGAATTAAGGTAAGTTTAAGGCGTTAATATTTGTCTAAAAGTTATAAATCTATGGAATATAAGCGATAATAAGGTTGGTAATGTAGCTAATAATAAGATATAAGATAAAGGAGATGAAAAAGATTAAGGAGATTAAAGAGATTAGGGAGATTAAAAAGATTAAAAAGATTAAGAAAATTAAGGAGATTAAAAAAATCAGGAAGATTAAAAAGATTAAAAAGATTAAAAAGATTAAGAAGATTAGAAAAATTAAAGAGATTAAGAAGATTAGAGAGATTAGGAAAATTAAAGAGATTAAAAAGATTAAAATTAAAGAGATTAAAGATTAAAGAGATTAGAGATTAGAGAGATCAGAGATCAAAGAGATTAAAAATTAAAGAAATTAAAGATTAAAGAAATTAGAAATTAGAAAGATTAAGATAGTAAAAATGCTTTAAGGTGTTTTAAGGTAATTTGTATAAAAAGATTAAGGATATTTAAGTAGTTCGAAAAATTTTAAATATTTTAAATTATCTAGATTATTAATCCTTATTTACCATTATAGTAATTTTTTTCCGTTTTGATTAAATAGTATGATGGTGTTATATTTATTTATTGTTAAGCTAAGGTAATTAATCTCTTTATTAAAATTGACGTATGAATTATTGTTATTTTTTTTATATTATATTATAAAAATCTTTAAGAGAGTTTATCGGCTTAAAATAATAGTTAATCGATGTAAATCTTGAATAAGTTGTGGTCGAATAATTAAGCGTATAAAGTTAAATAAGGATTGTTATAATAAAGTTTGTAATTAAAGAATCGTAAGATGGAAAATAGTTGGTAATGAAGTATATAATAAATTTTCGACGATTTATATGATAATTTATACGATGATTTATACGATGATTTATATGACGATTTATATAATAATGTAATAAGGTATTTATGTTAGTTAATAAAAGTTAAAAGGTGACGATGTTTTTATGAAGATAAGGTAAAAAAAAAAGGTTATATGTTATTGATAATAGGAAAGGTAATAAGATTATTTTGATTAAAAAGGTGTGTTAGTATATAAGATAAAAGAAATGAAAGAAATTAGGGATATTAGCGAGATTAAAAAGACTTAAAAGATTAAAAAAATCTAAAAAGTTAAGAAAATAAAAATGATAAAAGTGTTTTAAGGTAATTTGTATAAAGAGATTAAAGATATTTCCTAAATATCTTGAATTTAGATTATTTAATAAAAAGCTTTTTAAACTGTTAATCATATTATATGACACTTTAATTCGATATACCTAATTAAATGCTTAGATAAATTTAACTAATCACATAAATAACAATAAAACCTTAATTGCTTATCGTCCATTCCGAATATAATGCAAAGTTAGCATAATACAAAGATATATAATAAGATTTTCGCTAATAATTTCGTATAATAATTTTCTCAAAACTCAACACAATAATGTTTTCCAAACAAATAATAAAATATTAATCTATAATATAACATTAACTTCCTAAGAAATATTAATTTATGATATAATATTAACTTTTTAGGAAATACCAATTTATAATATGATATTAACCTTTAAAGTATTAATCTATAATATAATATTAACCTTTAAAACACCAATCTATAATATGATATTAACTTTTAAAAAAGCATTAATCTATAATATAACATTAATTTTAAAAGAAGTATTAACTTTAAATAATATAAATAATAATATAATTTAGAATATTATTAAAAAAATAAGTCTTATTAATTATATAAATTTATTCTTTTTATAAATTAAGAATAAAAAAATAAATATAAATAATATAATAAAGGTATTAAAAAAGAAATAATAAAAAAGTATAAAGGATATAAATAATAAATTAGAAGAATTATAAAAAAATGTATAAAAAGAAAAAGTAATTAAAAGAAAAGAAAAAATATTACTTTAACTTAAATATATATTTAAGATTATGATAGAAAACTTCATATTTAAGACCTTAACTAAAAACATATCTAAAAATATATCAAAAAACTTATAGAAAAAATATTTATCATAAAAATTTAAAGGGATAAATATATTATATATAACTGCTTTAACTTATAAACCAAAAGAAATAAAAGTTATATTATTAAGTATATAATATTATATGAGAAATAATATTATAATCAAATATTTTAAAGATTTTTTTAAATTAATTTTTATAGATAAAGAAAGGTATAATAAGATAAAATAAGCCAAATATTATAAACTACCATCTAGAATCACCTATAATTATATAAAATATATATTAAGAATAAATTTAATATATTAATATAATTAGAAAAAATGGTTTTTATTAAATATTAACTAAAATATATAATAAAAAAGCCTAATTATATATATAATAAATATTAGAAAAGTTTATTTTAATGAATAATCCCTTCTATAAAAATTACTTGATATTAAAAATAAAAGAAAGATATTCTTTCAATATAAATTAAACAAATGAAGAAAAGGAAATAAATGCTTTTAAATTAAAGTAGGAAATAATTCCAAAAATAATTATCATAAAGGCTGAAAAGACATTAAAGATGATCAAACGCAATAAGGAATAAAAGGTGTTTAAACATAATCAATATAAAGTAATTAAACGTAATCCAAATGAGATAATTAGATATAATTTAAACGAAATAATTAAATAAAGCTTAAGTGACAACCAAAGATTAAAGTTAATACCTATAAGACTTTAATTAATAATTATAAACTAAAGAAATAATTATGATTAAAGAACAAGTAACTATATGTATAAATTAATTAAATACATTATTCTATTAAAAAATCATTATCATATGAATCTTTTTATAAGAAACTAAAGTAATTATTAATTATAATTATAAGATTATTAAATAAACTTACCAATAAAGATATAACATAATAATCTACAAATAATATATATATTAATGGCTTATTTCATAAGAAGAATAACTGATCTTATTAAAATATATAATAATAATAAATATATTTTTAATAATATAAAATATAAATTCTTAAATAAAAAGATTAAGATTTTTAAGGATTTTTATATTAAGATAAGTATTAGATTAAAATAATATTATGATACATTTTTGATTATATTATTAGGTAATGTTTAATAATATTATTATAACAAAATTATTAAGAAAAAATTAAATTTTAAAGTTATAGTTAATAAGATTAAAGAGTATTTTTATTTCCCTAAATATTAATAAATATATATAAGTAAATAAAAAGTAATAACTATTTATTGAATCATAATAAATAATTTTGGTAAAAATCTAATAAAATATATAAAAATATTAATTAACTAAGCTTAATAAGTATTTAAGGGAGTTTTTATTAATATTAATATAGAAATTCTATTTATAGATAGCTTAATTATTTTAATATAAAGATATAAGAGCTTTTCAATAATTATATTTAGAATAGTAAAGATTATAAAAAGTATATATATTAAATTATAATTAGATATTAAAATTAAAAATTAATATATTAAAATAAAAGTTTACCATTATTACCAATAAAATGTTAATAATTAGAACTAAACTAATAAATACCTTAAATATAATAATAAGGAAAGTTATTAAAGATATTATTAAGATAATTATAAAGACAATTATAAAGAAGGTTATTAAAGAGGTTATTATAAAAGGAATTATTATAAAAATAAAGGATAATTTTAAGAAAGATAATATATTAATAAAAATTATTAAAAATATAATATTTATAAATAAAAAGATTATTAATTTATAAATTATAGCCTTAAAGAATAAAAAGAATTAAAGAAGTTAGAAATAATGGATATAAGAATATGGTTATAATAATTTAGATAATAATTATAATAAATAACTTATAAATTATAAAGGAAAAATTAATTATGAAAATAAAATAGATTATGATATATGATTTGTATAATAGCTTAAAGAAGATAATAAAAATGATTATAATAATGATTAAAAAAGTAGACTTTATAATACATTTATTATTATTAATTAATATGTATGTTATCATATTAGTTATGGTTAAATAAATGGTAAATAAGTTATAAATATCCTTATAAATTAGGTAATTATATACATATTCGTAAGAATAAACCTTATAAATAATAAATTAAATAATATATTATCGCCAATCTTAAAAGAATTATTAAAGATAAAGAATATTAATCTAGATATAACATATATCTTATATTTTCTCAAAAATCGATATAGATATATCTTTTAAAGAATTTTATTTGATATTAAAGTTATTAAGATATTATTAAGAAGTTTATCTTAATTATAAGCTTTATAAAAAATATATCTTAAGATAAAGTTCAAAACTTTTATAATTAAAAGAGAAAGATTATATTTCAAAGATAATTTAAAATAAAAAAAATATAGGTATGGTGGATATAAAGATATTATTTAAGATAATTATTTTTTATATTATTAATTTAAATATATCATTTTTATTATACCTTAAGGATATGGATCAACTTAGGATCTTTTTGAATAATATAAAAAATGTAATAATTTATCATAATAAAGATTATCCTATTATATAGAAATAAAGATACCTATAATATCTAATAAATAACCTAAAACAAACTATTACATATTACCACTTAATAAAGATAGAAATATGATAGATCCATCAACATTTTAATTATCTCATTATAAATAAACTATATTAAATTTTAATAAGAATAAGATATAAAAAGTTAAACCAAATAATCATAAAAAAGATAATAAAATATTATTATTAATGTTAAATATATGAAAAAACACTTAAATAATTTAAATTTATTGTTAAATATGATATAAATTTTAATTATAACATATACATTAACGTCATATATATTAAAAATAAACTAATACTTCATATAATTAATAAAGTTATAATTTTTTAGGTAATAAGGTTTTTAAGAGATATAATAGTTAAATATATATAGGATATATTATGATTAATATAAATTAATTATTATTTGGGATTATTAAATAATATTATATTCAATATAAGAAAGAATTTTATTATAAGTAAGTTCATAACAAATATAAAAATGTTATTTATTTTAATTAAAAAGGTATTAATAAAAGTTTATAATTTTATTAATTAATTAAAATGTTATTATAAACCTTTATAATATATATTTAAAGTTATATTAGAAAATTTATATAAAGTAAAGATAAATATAATTAATATATTTTAAATGATAATTAAAGTAGTTAATAATATTGTAAGACTTAATAAATTAGTATTAATATTCTTTATATTTAAAGCCTATTCATAATTAATAAAAATATTACCATTTATACTATTATTTAAAATATGTGCTGCCATAATTAAAAAAATTATAAATGAAATATGAAAAAAAAAGTAAAATATTAAATAAAAGATATATTTAGAATGTGGAATGGTTTAAATATATTTAATATTTTAAACTTATTATTATAATCAAAAGTATGAGTATATTAAAAAAATGGAAAATAAATTAGATCATATAAGTTAATTATGTAAGATAGTAAAATATGTATTATTAAAATAAATGATAAATTAATTAACTTTTATATTATTAATATAAAATCATATTTATATAATGAAATAATAAATATTTTAAATAAAGAAGATATCGATAATAAATATAAGGATAAATTAAATAAATATAAACCTGATAATAAAGAACTAACAAAGGAATTAAAGATAATAAGGATTAATATATTAATAATAATTAAAAAAAGATATAAATAATCTAAATAAGGCTATAATTAATTAAATTATTTATCTATTTTAAAAAGAAAATATAAATAAGAAATTAGTAATTTAATTATAAAAAATAGGAAAGATTATTATATTAAAAAAGTTGTTTAAGGTTTTTAATATATAAGAAATTAAGATTTTTATTAATAAAAGCATATTTATATTTAAGAAATATAATTTATAAAAATATGATATTAATTAATTATTTAATTTGAAGATGATATAAGAAGTTAAAAAAAATAATAGAAATATTATATAAGAAATTATAATTTATTATTTAGAAATATAATGATAAGGGTAAAAAGAAAGTAATAACATAAGCCTTAATCATATAACATTTAAACTAATAAATTATTATTATATTAATATCTTTATTAATAAAAAAGAATTAATATTATAAATATATAATATAATTTAAGTTTATATTTAATTTATAATTAAGTTAAAATGATAAATCCTGGTAAAGTTATTAAAGTAATTAGTTATAAAATATTTAGAAAGAATAATAATAATAATTATTATTAAATTATTATATAGAATAACAAAAATAAATATTCATTAATGAATAATTTATTTAAATTATTATAAAGATAAGTTTAATATAATAATCTTAATATATAATCCTTATTTATTAATATTAAATTAAAATAATAAATTTGGTAAAATCAGAATATAAATTAATAATACCTTAAAATTATTTAATAAGAAATTTAATAATAAAAAAGAAAATAAATTAAAAAAAGTAAATATTATAAGAAAGTTAAAAATATATTTAATAAAAAATATCTTATTAATTTTTAATAAATACGTGTTAATTAAAAAAAAGAATAAGGATGTATACTTATATTAAAAGGAATAAAGCAAAAAGATCAAGTTAATTAAAGTTGATAATAATAATGCAACATAATATATTTAATAAAAGCAACATTAAATCTGCAGTACTGGGTTGACTAAATCTATAGTATTTTCCTAAAAAGGTGGGCGGTCAGCCGTTTTGCCGGGCATCCCCCTCGCCAAAACCATCAAAACAGCAAATCTGAACAAAACCTCGAATAACTTCTTATATAGTGGTTCGCTCAATTGATAATTTATATCGCTCGAATCGTCTCGATCCAGCGACTCTTTTGATATACGTTTCAGGTTTTGCATCCCTGGCCTCGTGTGGCTATTTCCAGATGAAGCCGGCGCTGGTGTCGGGGCCGGCCCTCTCCCGCGGCTTTTCCCCGGCTATATCTATACTTAGTCGTTTTGAAAATCGCTGCGATCTCTATACTATCCCTCGTAGCCCAGCCAGACCTGGGATGCAAAACTTGAAACGTATATCATCCGAGTCGCTGCGCTGAGGGCTATTCAACGATAGTAATTATTAGTTGAGTAAAGGCGTGGATATGAAGTTATTTGCGTTTTTGTTGAAATTTGCGTACTTAGCCATTTGATGGGGTATGGCCGCCGGATTTCCACCCACCGCCTACCCCTTTGGGAAACACTGCAGATTTAGTCAAGCATATACTGCAGATTTAATGTTGCTCTTTAATAAAAAGTAAAGGGAATATATATTATAATAATATATTAACTTAAAGCAATATTTGATTTATTTAAAATTATATAATATAAAAAGTTAAAAAAAAAGGAAATAATTAAACTTAATAAAAAATTATAATGATTAATAAAAAATTTAAATTATAATTTATATTATATATTATTAAATCTTATTAAATTAAAGATTTTTATATTTATTAATAAATTATTTACAAATAATAAAGATTTAAATTCTTAGATTAAATATAAAATCATAATTACAAATAAAAATATATTAAAGGAATTATTTAATATTAAGGAAAATATAATATATTAAAATTTAATAAAATTTAAAAAAGTTATTAAGAATATATTAATAAATAAGATATATATTATAATAAATAAAATAAATATGATCATTATAATTAAATTAATAATAATTATAATTCTGGATAAATAAAATCTTTAAAAAACATTAATTATTATTTATATAAATTTATTTTCTTTATATAAATACCTAATTAAATTAAGTAATATTAAGGAAAAAAGATTGATAATTAATATAATATCATTATAACAATTATATGAATGAAGAGAAATAACGGATATAAAATGGATATATAAAGAAGATAACTTAATAAACGTTATAATTAAAGTAAATCTAAACTAAATATTTAAGATTTTTATTAATATTAATTATTTAACGTTAAAGTTATAAAGTTAAGTTAAAAGAAATTAGTTTAATAATCTAGGGAATAATAAATAAAAAGAAATATTGTTAAAAGAAAACTTTAATATAAATGTAATAAAATCATATGATAATCTTATATAATTTTTAATTTTATAAATATTTATTCTTATTATATAAAAAGTGATGAGTTAAGAAAGTTAATTAATTTATTATAACTATAATAATTAATATTAAAAGAATTTAACTTAATAAAGATCTTCTTAATAACTTTATAAAAAAAATAAAATTTAGTTATAATATTTGTTAATTTAGTTTATACGTTTTTGATAACATTAATAAAATGCTTATTATAATTTTAAATATGTTTATAACATTATTAAATAACATAAGCTTTACTTATTATGTTTTTAGATTATATTTTTTAAAATTATTTATAAAGTTTTTGTTATGTGTTGTAAATAATAGCCTAAAAATGTTAATATAAAAAAAAGAGAAAAAGAAAAGATTATTAAATATCATTTATTAAATAAATTTTAAGATTATTAAATTAAGCTTTAATAATTGTTTTAACGATATAAACATAACGGATAAGCATCTTTATATAAATCTTTTAGCTAAAAACGTAATATTTATATTTTATAAAAGCTGTTATAAAAAAAGGTTAAAATAAGAATTAATATTAATTAAGTAAAGATATTTATAACTTGATTTAATATAATAAAAATTAAGCTTTTTACCATATTAAATAGTTAATTTATAATAATATTATTAATAAAAAATAATATAATGATTAAAGGTTTATTAAAAAGGCATTATATTATGAAAAATAAGTTTATTATAATAATTTCTGATTTAATTATTATTTAAGAGATATAAAAAAAAGATAAAAAAAAAAGAAGAAAGAAAAAAATGATAAAATTAAGTTAAATTATGTTTTTAATAAGAAATTAAAAGATGTGCATGGTTAAAAATATACGCTTATAAGTATATGTAACTTAACAATAAAAAAGAAAGTTATTAATGTTAAAATAATAATTACATGTCGTTTAACCACATACTTTTACGTAAATATTGTAAAAGTTTATGCGTAAAGTTAAGCTATAAGTTAGCCTTATCATAAAGCAGCTCATTTAAATCTTAAATTTTCCTCTTTTTTATATATTAATTTATACATAATATACCATAAATAATATACTTTACGATATTACGTAAACCCTTACTAACCATATGATTACTTTAATTATTTAACATATATATTTATATTTATAATATTTTCTTTAACTTATTTATAAAAAAAGTATTTTTAATTTAATTTATTTAATTAACTTTTAATTGTTTAATTAAAATAAAATTATTATTACGGTTTTTATAAAGTAATTATTAAGTTATTTTAATAAAATTAATATAATATACAAATAAATAAAAGTTAATTAAAAAAAACATTATAAAAAAGAGCATTACTATTCGTGCAGTATGACTCTAGCTAGCCGTGCAATATTTCCTAAAAAAGCAGGCGGTAAGCCGTTTTGCCGGGCATTTCTTTTGCTAAAACCATCTAAATCTCGAATTTTAACAAAAACTCAAATAACTTCTCGTTTCATAAATAGAGCAATTAATAATTTGGATCATTTAAATTTTCTCGATCCAACGATTCTTTCTATATAAGTTACATATAGTATATTTCTAGCCTAATGTAGCTATATAACAGCGAACCTAGGGAACTAGCTCGCAGGCGCGGCTATTTTCCGGCTATATTCGTACTTAATCGATTTTAAAATCGCTGCGATCTCTTTATTATCCCTAATAGCTAAATTAAATCTAAGATGCAACACATGAAACATACATCATTAAGATCGCTAAATTAAAACGATTAAGAATATAGTAATTATATTATCGCCAGATCCGTAGATGCGAAGTTATTTGTGTTTCTGTTGAAATTTGCGCATTTAATCATTTAATAAAATACGGCCGCCAGATCTCCGCCACCGCCTTTCTTTTTAAAAAAATACTACACGGTTAGCTAAAGTCATACTGCACAAATAACAATGCTCATAAAAAAAGTGATTATAAAGTTAATTATTTATATAAATAATAAGTTATTTCATAACTTACTTAATAATAAATTAATCTTTTAATAAAGCTATTTTTATTATCACTAAAAATAGCTTTATTTAAAAGTTTCATTTATTTATAAAATAAGTTTTTCTTTTCATAAAATATAGTTAATTAAATCCTTAAGATTTTCTTTTAATTTATAAAAAAGATTTAATTAATTTATTTTTTATCCGTTAATATTAGCTTTTAAAAATAATCTTATGTTATTTAGATAAAATAAATTTTTTAAAAGATTTATATGGTAAATTAATCCTTATAAATCAATTAATAAAAGGAATATTTAACTTAATATTACTTTTTAAACTTTTTAAATTATTTTAAATGATATTAATGGCAATCAGGGATTAGCAATTTAAGAAGCTTTTTATTAAATAATTTAAATAATCCAGGATATTTAAGATTTTTTAAATTACCTAAATATCCTTAATTTCTTTATACAAATTACCTTAAAGCATTTTTTTCTATTTTTATCTTTTTTACTCACTTTATTTACTTTATTTACTTTATTTATATACTAATATACCTCCTTAATAAAAATAATTTTAAAATATAAATAACCTTACTACTTAAAACATAAACTTTAAAGTAATCATCAATCCCTTAAATAATTTAAATTTATAAATGTTTTTCTTTAGCTATTTAAAATAAATGTTTTTATTTTTATCTTTATTAATATCACCACCTTTACTATTAATCTTCTTCTTAAAATAATTCTTTATATAATAACCATATTTACCATACACTTAATATTTAATTTAATTTATATCATAATTCTTACCATCTTTATTTTTCTTATCATTTATAACATATAACCTTTCTTTTTTACTTACTTTATCTTTATCCTTAAATTTAAATATAAAATCATTATATAATTATTAGATATTAAATTTAATAATTTAATAAAATATAATCTTAATCTTAATTACTTAATTTTTACCCTTTTTAACTTTAATATTATTTAAAAATATCATTATTTTTTAACCTTTATTAATTAATATAAATATTTTATTATATCTCTATATAAATTATTAAAAATCTATTATATACTCCGTTATTAATTATTTTTTATCCCACAACTTTTTCTATAACTAAATCTATAAATCTATTTAACAATTAATATTATTACTGCCGTACAAATATCTTAATATACTTAATATCTCCATACTTTTAATTAAACTTATAATAATCGCTATAAACATTTTATAAATAACTTTTAAAATTATCTTAATTATTTTAGTCTCATTAACAAATATTAAATAAAGTTATAATTTATCCTTATATTTAACTATCTATAAGATCATAAATATTATAATCTTAAATATTTCTTAATTTTTTAAACTTAATAAACAATTATTTTTATTTAACTTAAAATCGAAATTTACTTAATTTAAAAACGTTTTTACTTTCTATTTTATCGTTATAATTAATCCTTAATTACCTTCTTTAATCATAAGCTTTATTATAACAATCTTTATTTAACTTTACATATTTATTTATTTAACCATAATTTATTTAAGATTTATACTAATTAACTTTAACATATTAATCATTATTTCAAACCGATAAACTTTCCTAATTTTAAGAATTGCTTTCACCTTTAATTTAAAAATCTTTATAACATAACGTTAAAAGAGTAATAATAACTTATACATCAATTTTAACAAAAAAACTAATTACCTTAACCCAACAATAATTAGGTTAATAAAAATACAATACCACTATATTATTTAATCAAAATAAAAAAGTGTTATTATAATGATAATTAAGGGTTAACAATTTAAGAAACTCTTTATTAAATAATCTAAATAATTTAAAATATCTAAAATCTTTTAAACTACTTAAATATTCTTAATCTCTTTATGTAAATTACCTTAAAACACCTTTTTCCATCTTTATTTCTTTTACCCGTTTTATCTATTTTATCCGTTTTATCTATATGCCAACAGATATAATAAGTAGATTATTTTAAGATAAAATCTTAAATAAATTATTTAAACTTAATATAAAATTTTATAATATTATTAATTATATTTTTATAAAATACCTTTATAAACAATTTTAAATATATATCGAAATTACTTTTAATGACAACTTAATTAACTTAATATAAAACTTTATTTATAATAGCTTATAACTTTAAAAAAATGATAGCTAATAAGTTGTTAAAAACGATAAAGTTGCGTGGTTTAATATTATCCACTTAAGTTAATTAAAAGTATCTTAACTTTATTAAAAACTTACTTATTATGACGTTTAATATATACTTGATTTTACAACAACAAAATGCTAATATATTAACTTAAAATAAAAGCTTCTTATTATAAGATTTTAATTAATTCTAAAAATCAATTATAATATAAATTTTTTTAATAATAACTTATATATATAAATAGTTAAATTATAATTTAATCCATAAATATGCATAATACTTATTAATAACTAATAATATATTTTTAAAAAACTTTAATTACATATTAAAAATCTTTATTACAACACACTTTATTATAATAACCTTATTTACAAACAACTTAATCTTAACGTTAAAATTTATCATTACGCTAAAGTTTAACACCTCCACTTTTAAATCTTAATATAATTCCTTAACAAAATCTTATTAATTTTTTTTACTTATTAATTATTAAAGTTAAAACCAATACTTTTTAAATTTTTATAATTATATTAAATAAGTTTTTTAAACTTTTCTTTACTTTTAAACTAAGTTTAAATTATATCTTTATAATCATCATTATCATTAAAGTTAACAGCTTCGTTTTTACTAATATATTAAAAGTTTTAAAAGAAATTATCCTTATTACTTATTTTATATTTTTTTTCATCGCTTTCTTCGTTTTTATTAATGTTATCCTCAACATTTTTAACATCTTTTTTATCTTTATTAAAAAATTTTTTATTTTTATCACCATTTTTATTATTTTCGAATAAAACGTCTTCATTCATAAAACTTATAATTAATTATTTCCTTACTTTAATTTTTAACTATTTTTAAACTTTTAAATTTATTACTAATAATTTTACTACCAGCTACTTTAATTATTAAGTTTTTAATAATTTATTAATATATAATATCTTTCTTATTTATTATCCCTTATATCTCACTTAATAATTTAAAAACTTTGTTACTTTTTATATTAACCATAAGGAAAATCTTATCTAAAAATTATATATTCACTACTATTTATTTAATCATAAAAATATCTACAATGTTTGTTAGTAAATTTATTAACTTAAACACAATTAAATTAAATTAAATCTCCGCTATAAAAACGTTTAAATTATCTTAATTTATAATGATTGTTATTAATATAAAAAGCTTGTAAGATATATGTATTATGTATAAAATAAAAGTAAGTTTAAGAAATAATTAATGTTATTATTATTATTGTTGTATAAAAAATGAAAAAAGCTTGGCTGAATGTAATTAACATACTATAAATATTTTAAATAATATCTCCCCTTTTTTTAAGTGAAGAAATTCATAGGTCTTTTATTAAATCGCCATATAATTGCGTGAATTTAAAAAAATAAATATTGCCGGCAATAAATTATCTTAAAAATAATATAAATCATCATATCTTTTAAATAACATTATCGATTATATGATATTAATCTTCCTTTTAAGATAATCCTATTTTTAATTAAAAATATTTTTAATAAGGTTTTATTTATTACATATTTGATCTTAATTAATAGGATTTTTCTTTTTATATTCCTTAATTAATTTAGGTATTATTAATTTTATTTCTTTTTATATAATTTACTAATCATTTTTAGCAGTATAACTTACTTATTAAACAAAATAATTAATATATGGTTAAACCTTATTTTTTCTTTTAAACTAAGAGATCTTTTAATTTATAATCCTTTTAATCTCCTATTAATTTTCTTTATATTCATTTATCCTAATTAAATTAAATAATGATAAAATTCCACGGCTGCCCCGAAAAAAAAGCCACGTTTTTGAGTTATAGCCTTTTATAAACTTTAAGGAGCTTAAAAATGTGTGGCTTTTTTTTATGGGGTTTATTACGCCGGTTGTAGAATTTTTTAAGGGGGGCATAATGATATATAAAATATATAATAATTTAGAATAAAAAATTAAGATAAGTTTAGGGCGTTAATATTTATTTGAAGGTTATAAATTTATGGAGTATAAGTAATAGTAAGGTTAGTAATATAGGTTGGTAATATAATAAGATATAAAATAAAAAAGATTAAAAAGATTAAAAAGATTAAAGAGATTAAAAGATTAAGAAAATTAAGAAGATTAAAAAAATTAAAAAGATTAGGTTAAGAAGATTAAAGAGATTAAGAAGATTAGTAAGATTAGGAAGATTAGGTTAGGGAGATTAAGGAGATTAAAAAGATTAGATCAAAGAGATCGAAGAGATTAAAAAAATTAAAAAAATTAAAGAGATTAAGATAATAAAAACGTTTTAAAGTGTTTTAAGGTAATTTGCATAAAGAGATTAGGAATATTTAAATAGTTTAAGAGATTTTAAATATCTTAAATTACCTAGATTATTAACTCTTTTTTATTTTAATTAAATAATATGGTAATGTTATATTTATTTATCGTTAAATTAGGATAATTAATCTCTTTATTAAAATTGATATATAAATTATTATTATTCTTTTAATATTATGTTATAAAAATCTTTAAGAATTTATTAATTTAAAATAATAATTAATTAATATAAATCTTAAATAAGCTATAATTAATTAAATAAATGTATAAGATTAAATAAAGTTTATTATAATAAAGTTTATAATTAAAGAATTATAGGATAGAAAATAATTAATAATAAAATATGTAATAAATTTTTGATTATTTATATAATAATATAATAAGATATCTATGCCAATTAATAAAAGTTAGGAAGTAATGATATTTTTAAATAATATTAAAATTAAAAAAGGTTATATATTATTAATAATAAAAAAAATAATAAGATTATTTAATAATAATTTATATCTTAAAGTTATTTTAATTAAGAAAATATATTAATATATAAGATAAAAAAGATTAGGGAAATTAAAAAGATTAAAAAGATTAAAGAAATTAAGGAAATTAAAAAAATCAAAAAAATCAAAAAAATTAAGGAGATTAAGATAATAAAAATGTGTTAAGATAATTTATATAAAGAAATTAAGGATATTTAGGTAATTTAAAAGATTTTAGATATCCTAAATTATTTAGATTATTTAATAGAGGATTCTTTTTATTAAAAATAACATATAAATTATTATTACTTTTTTTATATTATATTATAAAGATTTTTAAAAGAGTTTATCAACTTAAAATAATAGTTAATTAATGTAAATCTTAAATAAGCTATAATCGAGTAAATAAGGATCGTTATAATAAAATCTATAATTAAAAAAGGTAGTTAAGGATTAATTATAAATACAAAAAAGCAAGAAGAATTATAGGATGGAAAATAATCAACAATAGAATATATAATAGATTTTTAATAATTTATATAATAATTTATATGATAATTTATATGATAATTTATACGATGATTTATATGATAATTTATACAATGATGTGATAAGATATTTATATTAATTAATAAAAGCTAAGAGGATAAGAATAAAATAAGAAAAGAAGGTTATATGTTATTAATAATAAGAAAAATAATAAAGTTATTTTAATAATAATTTGCGTTTTAAAGTTATTTTAACTAAGAAAGTAGCGTGTTAATATATAAGATCAAGGAGATTAAAGAGATTAAAAAACCTAAAAGATTAAAAAAATTTAAGAAATTAAGGATAAAATGTTTTAAGGTAATTTATATAAAGAAATCCTGAATATCCTGGATTTAAATTTTTAATAAAAAGCTTTTTAAACTGCCAACCATATCACGTGGCAGCCGGGACAGGTGCACCCAATCAAAAGCCTAAATGAATTTAACCAATCACATAAATAGTAGTAAAACCTTAATTCCTTATCGTCCACTCCGGATACAATGCAAAGTTGGCACGATGCAAGGGTATATAATAAAAATTTCGCTAATAATTTCGTATAATAATTTTCTCGAGACTCAGCACAATAATGTCCTCCGAATAGACAAATAAATATTAGATAATTTAATAACATTTATCTATCCTATTAGTTCTTCTAACATATAAAATAATACCTACAAAATTTTAACACTAACTATAATTTATAAAAAAAATAAAATCCTTACAAATCATTTATTATTTTATTTTTGCTAAAATGGTATTTATAATTATATACCATTTTTAAGATAGGTTTTACGTAATTATAAAATATATACAACTTTTGGTTTTTATTTAAATCGATTTTATATAACAACTTATTTTTATAATAAATAATATATTCTTGATTAATTTTCTTAAAATATTTTTTTAAATATGTTTATTATTTTTACTATTAAACTCATCTTAGTTAATCTTTGATATATTACAACATTATTTTTACGCCTTTAATATTTTTATTACTTTTTAAAAGCTTTATAAACATGTTTATACTTTCGATTATAAAAGTAGCTGTTAAAGATTTTTTTATAAAGCTTTTTATTAATAATAATTATTCTT
>JAJKLF010000075.1:0-19408 GCA_022984865.1 Hypomontagnella submonticulosa | reverse complement strand
TAATATATTATTAGGACTTTAGGCTAAAAATATAAATAAAGATAAATATTTTATAATAAGCTATTTTTAGAATTTATCTTAGAAATATAATTCCGATTAACGTTTAATAATTTATTAGTTAAAGAAATTTAATAATATTAAATTTTATTAGTATACCGGTTAATAAGAACTTCTTATCATCATAGAAGGTTTAAAATATTAAAAATATTTCTTAGAAGGCTTGGGAAAGACTTTTATTATCTAAACCGATTATTAAGTATTAAAAGGAATTATTAAATTGTTTGTAAGAAACCTTTAAGGATGATTTATTTATTAGATTTATCGGTTGGCTTAATTTAATTTTAACCTCCGCCATTAATCCGATAAATCTAATAAAGTAAATAACCTTTTCCAGAGATTTAATTATATGTTTAAAAAGATATGTTATGGCGATATTATTTCTACTCTAATTTAAAAATTATAACTTAATAATAAACTCTTTGTAAAAACTAGATAAAGCCTAATTTTTATTAAAAATTTAAATTTGTCTAAAGGTTAAAATTAGCTTATAAGCTTCAAAATTTATAAATATAAAATTATTATTAAAAAATTAAATCTATTTATAAACCTTAACCAGCTTAAGGATTTAGACATTTATATAAAGAAGGAGGCATAAATAGCTTTAATTTCTGCTACTACTTAAGGATATAACCAGATTTATAAAGGTGATGACCGTTATATCTACCTAATCCATCGATTATGAATAGTTACGAAGGCTTAAATAGCGGCTATTACTCAATCTAGAGATCATTATATAGATGAGTAAGCTTTAAAGGAATAAGACGTCCCTGCAGAACCTGAATGGTTGGTGGACCAGTACATGACAAGAGATTAAGCCCGTCGAGTTATAAACAGTAAGGTATCTAATTTTAATGCTTCATCCTTTACCTTATACGATATGGTTAAGGAATTGTAAGAAAAGAATATAAATATTAAAGCATTAACTAATGTTACGTATAATTGTTTTGATATATAAGGAGGTTATTTTTTTAATGATAATAATATGTTATATTTTTATAGAAGATTGGTTATATTAAGTTAAAAGGTTTTAAAAAAGGAACTTATCCATTAACACTATGATAACCTATAAGTAAAACATTAAGGGGCAAATAAGACTATTAAATTACTATTGTGAAAGTTTTATTAAGAAAGTTTTATATAAGATATTCAAGAATATATCGTAAAATACTTAAAGTATAACGACATAAAAATACCTAAACATTGGTTATATAATTAATTTTAATTTTTACCTTTCCTTAACCAACTTTTTTAAGAGATTAATTTAGATTTTATTATTAGCTTATCTTTAATCTTAAGAAAAAATAATTAAATTTATGATGTAATCCTTATAATCATCAACCATTTTATAAAGATCACATTATTTATAACTATTTTTAAGATAATAAACGTTGTTAAATTAATAAATATCTTCTATAAACATATTAAATATAGATTTAAATTATTAAAAGGCATAATTAATGATTAAGATAAATTAATTACCAGCTTATTTTAAATTAAGCTTTATCATATTAAAAAAACTACTTATAAGGTTTTTATTACTTAACACCTATAAACCAATGGATAAATAAAAAGAATATATTAATTATTAAAGAAGTATCTTTAATTATACGTTGTTAATAAGCCGAACAAATGGGTATAGATGTTATATAAGGCGGAATTTGCTTATAATAATAATAATCATAATAATATTGGATATTTTTTATTTTAGGTATTATATGAATATTATCCATAAATGATTAAATATATCTTTAAGCATATAAAGATATATATAAATAAGGTAAAAAAAAGGTTTATAATTATTATAGCTATTAAAAAAATATTTTATAAACATTAAAAAAAAATTATATCGATATAATAATAATATTATAATAAGAGATATACCTTTTAAATCTTTAAAATAAATTAAATTATGGGATTATTAATGACATATTTTAAATTTAAGTAAAGGAAGAAACTTTTATTTATATATATTTATATTAAAATATTAGAGAAAGTTAGCTTATTAACTTATCAAATTAAATTTCCTAAGAAATATAAAAAAATATATAATATATTTTTAATTTTTTCATTAAAGCCTTAATAAGATCATATTATCGAATAAAATAAGGCATTATTATTATTTAAATTAGATAATAAATAAAAAGAGTAGGTTATTAAAGATATTATTTAATATTATAAAGATTAAGATATAATTAAATATTTAATTAAATAAAAAAGATAACTCATAGAATATAATATTTAAAAATTAAAGGAATATTTAAAGAATATATTAACTATTTTTAAATATTACAAAAAAAAGGAGAAGAAGATTTATAAAAAATGGGATAATATAAAGTTAATTATTAATCTTTAATAAATGATATAAAGTTATGAAGTTATAAAATAGATTAAAAAATAATATTATTATTAATTATAGTTTTGGATAAATTAATATATTTAATTTTTAAAATATATCTTCTTATTTTATTAAGTAGATAATTAAAAAATAAGTATTTACTTTATAAATAATTCGATAAATAATTAGAACATTTATATCTAAAGGAGGATCAGCTCTTATAAATAATAATCTATTTATATAATCTTAAAATCCTTTATAAATAAGAGGAAGTTTATTATAATTTTAACGTGCCATATAATCTGGTTTAAAAGCCTGAAGAAGTTATATATAATCCTTATTGGCGATACGTAAAAGTATTTGATTAAGACGTAAAAGAGTAGTAAAGGCTACTTTATAAGAAGGTTAAGTAGCAATGAACTATTAATATTATTTTTTTATTAGGAGCGGTGCGTCATACGCCTAGGCTTAGGAATTTGATTAAGAGACTGATCGGTTAATAAAAAGTATTAAGTTATTATAAGTGATTATATTATTAAAGAGATAAAATAATGGATAAATTATAATTTAGCAATTTAAATATGATTATACTCTTCTAAAAAGGCTTAAGAAAGAGGATGTATTTTTTTTGTAATGACGTGATAAAGCGATATTTTAGCTTTTATAAATAAGTTAAAATATTGATTTAAGATAATGACGTATTTATCCAGGGGTTTAATCATCTCTATTAAGATAATTGTGTCATTGTAATAAAACTCTAAGAATTTAATAACTTATTGCGTAAAGCTTAATATAATAAAAGGGATCTAAATTCATTAGTAAATAAGAATATAGTTAATTAAAAAAAATATAAACTAACTTATTAATTTAATGGTTATACGTAGAAATAATGTATATGGGTGTAGATTTATTGGTAAGATAATATAATAAGTAATAAATATGGTGTTTAAAAATATAGTTATGGTAAAGGGTATGCTTAAGAATAATAATTTTGTTGTCGTTTGGTAATTGGCGATTAAGGAATAATTAATCTAAGCTTTTATTAAAAGTATTATAACTTAGAATAATTAAATAAAAAATAATATTTATAATAATAATATTAGTTGTATCAATAATAATAGAAATAATAAAAAAAGATATAATATTAATTATTAAAAGAGAAAAAAAGAACAAAAAAGATTATCAGCTAATAAGTAATATTATATATATAGATGAAAATTTGATAAAATATGATTTATTCATAAATCTTAATAAGATAATCGATAAAAATAATAGATTTATAATAAATAAATGTTTATAACTTAAGATTAAAATTATCTTCTAATAATAATCTAAATTTGATATTATTTAAAGATATAATATTAAGTAGAGATTAATTATAGTTATTAAGGGATTAGTAGTTATAAAGAAGGGGGATAATATAAAAAAAAATGATATAACCAATAATAACCTCATTAATTATTTTTCTTAATCTTTCTTAATCTTACCAAAGATTATTTGATATAAAACATTATTTTATAAAAATATTTAATCTAAAGATTAGCCATGGGATATAATTAATATATTATAATTAAATATTATATAAATAGCGATAATTTTCCTATTTCTCTTTTTTTTCTTAATAAACTGAAGTTTTAATATAGAAATGGCTTATTAATTGACTTGCCTCACCTTGTTTCGGCTTTTGCCTTTATCCTATATTATATTCCGTCACAAAAAATTAAATTATTATATATATTAATTTATATGATCTTATATAACCTTTTTAAAATTTTCTTAAAAAAGATATATATAAAGATCCTTAATTATCTCTAATTTAATTAATAGGTTTATAACTTAAATCGATAGGAATAAAGCTTTTTTTAGGAATGTTTTTTATTAGTTATTAATTAATTTCTGCTTTTAAAAATTAAAGAATTAGTTGGTTTATTATTATAAAATCTTATTTAAAACTACTAATTTTAGGTTTTTATTCTTTAATTTATTTTATATTCTAAAGTCTTTATTTATTTTATTAATTATCTTCTTTATTCTTTTTACTTATTTCAAGCTATTAGATTTAATATTTAATATTATTATATTTACGGAATATTCTACCACTTTTTCGGGAAAGTCTAATAAAATTAAGAATATTTACTAATTAGGATTTTTCCTTTTTTTATTATTTACTTCCTCCATTTTCTTATTTTTATTTTCTTCTTTAGGTTTCTTTTCTAATTTATATAAAAATTTGCTTTTTTATACTTTTTTATCTTTAAATTCTTTTATTAAAATAAAAAATATATTAATATAATTAAACTTTTTTTTATTTCTTCTAATTCCTACTTATACATCACCTTTCATTCTATTACTTAAATTAACTTCATCATTTTATCAGTTTTTTAAATCTTTTTAAGATTTATTTTTAGTTTCTTTTTATTATATATAATATTTTTATTAAATAATATGTTTTTTACTCTAATTATCTTTTTCTTATAAAAGATTTATATTTTATATATATTTATTAAATCATATCTTATCAAGTATCTTATATTTACTTTATTTTTTAATTTTTATAATCTTCTTGGATAATCTTATTATATCCATTTCTATAAAATATAAATAAGATATTTATATCTTCATAAATACGTTATTTATAATTTTCTTAACCTTAATATGATCTTATCCCACATTCCCTTACACAATATTTTATATAAAATCTTTTATCTTAAACCTTACCTTAATATTTTATTATATAAATAAATTATTACTTTTATTATATATTTTTATAATAAATATGGAAGTTTAATTAAAAATCTTATGACTTTTACTTTTATTATAATTATTCTTCTTATTCTTTCTACTACCAGGTTTTAAAATAGATTCGCAAGAATGAAAAGTTTTAAAAGGATACCTTTTAAATAATATTAATCCTTTATTTTATTTTTATTCATTTTATTATCATATTAAATATAGATTATCTTCGCTTAATAATATTTTTTAATCTACTCTATTTCCTTTTTAATAATTAAGAAATTATCCAATTCTTTCCTATATATTATGACTTATATTATTAAATATTCCAATACTTTATCTATAATAAAAATAATTCTTTTAACTAACTTATCTTCTTTATTATCTTCCTATTTTTTTATTAGATCTTCCTAATCTATATAAATTTACTTAAATATCTTAATAAACTTATTAAGATTCTTCTTTCTTAAAATAATTTAAATAATTTTTGTTAAAGTGTATTTTTTATATTTATATAATTTTAACCTTTTTAATTTAAATCTTAAAGTTAAATCTATGAGTTTCTTTATGATAAATTAAAAGATATATCCAAGTTGTTTATGTCATATCTTTATAATTCCTTTAAGTAAATAACGTAGGTTTTTTAAATATTTAAGTTTTTAAATGATCTCACTTTTTATTACATATATTAATCCCATTAAGTTATTAAGAATCATAATTATATAGCTTAAAAGCTTATATTCTAAGATAAATTATTAATAAATATATTTAGCTTATTTTAGAATATAAATTAGGTTCTATATATTATATAGTTTTATGATTTTAATGTTAAATGTAATACATTTTTTTTTTAAAGCTATTAAACTTATTAAGTTTATATAAAAGCTTTTACAAAATATAATATTCTCTAATTTAATCATATTTATTATTAGGTTTATAATTATATATTTGTTTCTCTTTCTTTAAATATGTTTCAATATTTTAATTTTTAAAAATATCATATTTTAACTTAATATTTTAACTTCGTTATCTTTTATTAACATATATTTTATTTTTTTATTCGCCTTAAAATTTATAAACTTATTTAAATTATTAAATATATGGAAAGTAATTTTAATATCTTTAATCGTTAAATCTTTTAATAAATATGCTTTTTTTATTAAAAATGCCATCATTTATATATTATTAATTAAACTAATATATTTTTATACTTTTTTTATTAATATTTAGCTTATTTTTCTAACTTTAATATCTTATCTTTCCTTTTCTTCTTATTACCCCCGCCTATTTTTTCTAGCTTTAAATATCAAGGTAAGATAAAAGAATAATAAATCATATGTAAGTGATAAGAAAAGTCACGCATTAATGTATGCAAAATAAGTGGTTTAAATAAAACAAACTAAAATTTAAAACTATAAAAAAGCTTACATAATAATCTTATATAAGCCTTATTAAAAGTCTTATACAGACCTTAATAAAAGTTAAGTATAAATTAAAGTAAAACCTTAAAAAAAAAAGATATATAAAGGTTTTATAGAAGGAAAAATGTTAAGTTATATAGAGAATAGCAAAAAATGTTAAGAAAAAAAAGAGAAAAAAAGGATAACATTAATAAGATTATTAAGCTAATATCTTATATGTAAGTCTCTTGTAATTATTAAAATATTTATTTTATATTTAACTTATATTAAAGGATTTTTTTTATAGTTTAATACTATTTTTTTATTATTATAAATTAAATACTTTAATTATATCATATAAATTAAATAATTATTATACCACTTAAAAGAAAAGTAATAACCTTTAATTTAAGAAATTTCCTAACAAATTTAATAAAAATAATGTTAAGTTGAGGCAAGGAGACTCAAGGGCATCACATAACCTTTTCTATATAGCTTTGCGTAATGTGGCCTACAGCCGCACTAGCATACTTTTTTAACATCACTTACATATTATATCAATTCAAGATTTTATTTACTTACTTTACATCTCTCAATCAGGACCATAACGTATAAAGGTTAAAACGTAAAACCTAATTAAAGCCATAAGCCTTAATTAAAAACCTTTATCCTATCCCCTAAAACACCCTACTCTAACTTAAATAACAACCACCACAAAACTCAAACCCATAACCTTAATCTTAAAAAAACCGTTTATAACAATCAATACATAGCTTTTAATCATCCATAATCAACAAATATATTTATATTCTAACCAGAAAAATTAAGCCAAATAATTTAATAAATTATAAAATTAATAAATAAACACTAATATTCTTTAACCATTAATTAAAAACCTTTATATAACTTCACCACGCTAATAATATAAGCAATAATAACTACATACACACGCAACCCACTAATCATAACATCCTAAAACACCTCAAACATATAACCTAAAACACAAGACCACAACACAAACATAGATACAAACCACAATAATAAAAACCCACTTATCCAAATAAATAACAAAAATATTAATAACAATACCGCTGCGAATATATAACTACAACCAACACTAATAATCTTTAAAAGATTATTATTAACCTAAACAAATAAAGACCCTAATAATCAAGGATAAAAACATATTAACTATGCCAAAATTATATTTAAAAATAAATACTTAAATAAATATCAATGTTAAGAAGACTTTCATAATAAAGCCTTACTTTACCAACCAAACGCCTAAAACCATATAACCGATAAACCTTAATACAAATCCTAATTATAATGATTAAATTATTGGCGCCCTTACCAACATGGTATTAATATTTATAAATTATTAAAATTAAATCTACAACTTGTATGGTTAAATGTTTTTAACTAATATTTTAAGTAATATGTTAATAATCATCTTCCTTAGCATTTATATTATAAGATTAACAACTAAAATTATAATTAAAAAGTTAGAATAAAAACTAACATTAGAATCGCCGATATCGCCTGCTATTTCATTAATAAATCTTCCTTTTATAAATAAAACAAAAGATTATATTAATAATTTAATTACGGAAACCTTATCTTAATTTTATAACACATTACCTTAAATCTTTCTTATCTTAAACTTAGAAATAATGCCGCCACCGCTAAGTATTAAAAACCAACCTAACTCCCTTATTAATCATTTACCTTTTATAAACATAATTAATACCTTAATTATTTCCATTTTTATTATTACGTAAAATATATTCATTTTATAAAAAACTTAAATATCCAAAAGATTTACTATATATAAGTCTATAACAACCACAGTATAATAAGGATATAAGCCGACCTTATCTAAGCTATTAATATTATTTAAAACATCGTTAAAACTTATAATCAACATAGTTAAAAACCTGTTAATAAGTAAATCATCGAATTTAATAATAGTAAAGCCACTTATATCGCTTAATCTATTTATAAACTAATAATTAATATCGACGAAGTCAGTATTAATAACGCTAAAATTAAGTAATTCATTTGCTATAAGAATAAATTCTAACCCCTTATTGTTACTTGTTTCTTAACGCATTAATATATTGTTAAAAGCTTTTATTAAGTTTAAAAATACAAAGCCCGAATCCCCTGAAAGCCCGGACGACTTGCTTAAGATACCGGCTCCAAAACATGTATTATGCAGTAATCATCACTCGATTACTCCAAAATCAATCACCAACCCGCCCTTAATTATTCCTTTAATACCCTTAGCATTAAAAGCAACAAATATTAATATTCATCCCCACAATTTATTAAAATTAGGACTATAACGCTCTTTATATTAAACTATAACATTAATAAACATTGATTAAGATTACCCTATACCATTTAGCCTATTTAGGATTAGCTTACACTCTTAATTTAATATTAACTTCCTGCACTCGTCGAAAGTATCAAACCCAGAAAAAATACCAACAAGCTGAAACTTTCCACTATCAACTATATTATTAATAAGATAGCTCATACCCGACCTAACGCCCAGATTAGTAAGCCTAGTACTCAATCCACTACCCCAGATTCAGATCTAGTCCAAATCCGACTCGCAGACGACGAAACCAATTGCTAACCCCCACACCACTTCAACACACAAGATGGATAGCTCCGATAAAACCATCATCTTTTATCCTACGATCTTTGATTCCACTAATAAGACGTTACACTTCAACAGTAAAAGCGTAACTCAATAAATCGAGGACTTAGAAGAATATTTTGGCAGATATAATGGCTTTACGGACGACATGATACAAAATCTACCGAGATAATCTGCCAATTCAAAGACGAAAAAAGTGATAAAGACGATATTGGAAGGAGTCAAAACTTGGGACGACATCAAGGAAGCCTTATTAAAAACATTTAAAGCTTGTAATTTAATATAAGTTAAATCTGTTAAAGCGAAATTTAAGGAATTATCTAATAATCATATCCTAAAAGATCCTTTGAAGATCGATAATTTAGTTAAAGATTTTATCACTGCTTTAAAAAAAGTAAAGAAAAAGCTAAGTAATAAGCTTAATTTTAATAATTATACTAAAAGTTTTAGAAGAAAAATCTATAAAAAAGCCATAAGTAATATTACGTTTTATAAAGGCTAGAAATTAAAGAATGTTAATATATTAAAGTTTTTAAATTTAATTAAAATTATAAAAATTGAGTAGCTAAAATAAAGAAACATTATTATTATAAGTCTAAGTTGTTTTATTATAATAAACGTAAAAGTCAAAAGTTAAAATCTAAACGCCACTAATGTCGATTACTATTAACTTCATCATCATTAACCTTATCATCGATAAGATTATTATTGGAAAATGATTCAAATTTAAACTTAAAATTACAATCTCTTAAGCTAAAAAAAAGAGTAAAATTTAAAAAAACCGAGCCTATTAGTGAACCCGTATAACAAGCTCTGGACGATAATGATCAAATCAAAAGCTCACGAGTATAGTCGAAGCGATGAGCTTAAACATTAATCAAATATCGAACGAGACTAATGCCCTAAAAAATCAACATTCACATAAATTCTTAAAGCATTAATACCTAAATAAGACCACAAATCAACAATTTACCTAAAATGCTTATAATTAAAGTTAAGGTATGCTTATGTAAATTAATATAGCAAATGTAAAAATACTTGATCCTAAGCTTTATAACCTAAATATAAGTGGTTATAAGTGACCGTAAGTATTTGGTAAAAATAATTATTAAAGTATAAGAGGCGGATAATGTTCTACCCGATTAGATTAGAGATTTTAGTTTCTTATAGGTGTTTGTTATTTTTGTAATAATCGAAATAATTTTTATTATAAGGATAAATACCTGCTATTATCCAAATTAGAAAAAGAAAATGTCCTATACTTTAATCATTAATCCATAAAATATCATATCGAATTTAAGAATAACTTATCAGAAATGTAAGGCCTTAAATTCAAATAAAGCGTAATTTCTAAAGTTAAAAACTAAGAAATAAGAAAAGATTATAACTTATTATTAAACATTTATAATAAGTAGAAAGGAGGCTTGCATATAATGAAATATGCTTATTATCACCTAGTTAAAGCAGGGAAAATAACCGCAAATCCGGAATTTTTAATATTTATAATTTAATTATAGTAATAGCCTTAGTCTTAGCCTCCACTTATCTAAACTAATTTATTTTATTTTGAAGGAATAAATAATTATGATAGGAATATGGATTTGTTAATTAATTATATATCGTTAACGACAATATCCTTAAACAGTTATTAATTAATAAAGCTTTAATTGGGAGACCCTAATTAAATAAAGGTCATAATCTTTAACATTATTAAATAAAGGATAAGCTTAAATAATAAACTTATCCTAATTACTTAAGTTTTTAAACTTATGGTTAAAAATAATGATATAACCAAAATTTTTAAACCTAAATTCTTACCATTAAATAAGAAACCCATTATTAATCCTACTAAAAAAGAAACCAAAACGTAAAAACCTATCATAAGAAAATTTTATAACAAAACGGCAAGACAGTTTTAACATAAGCAAATTAAAAATAATAATAAAAAGAAGTTTGATATTATATAAAAAGAGTTAATCTAAAATGTTCCAGGTTTTTAAGGCATATATGTTAAAGTTATTAAAAAAATGGCCGTAAAAAATCTCATACCTAATAAACTTATCCAAATCTCAAAAATTCAAACCAAAAAAAAGATAAAGCGAATAATAAAAATAATTAAAAAATCGAAGACTAACCCTTCAATTAAAATCAATAATATCATGCTAAGGATTATTCTATAATTTTTTTTAGCAAAATAATATCTACGCTCATTACTACAACTTATCGTATAAATAGGCGAGATAAGCGTTAAGAGCTTAATCATAAGAATCGTCGACATAAAAGCTTAGGTTAATATACTTACCAAATCATATACCATTTAAAACAGATTGTACATATACCAAATCAAGCCTTTAATATGGATAGGTTTTTTAGTAAAGCCTAAATCAAAATATGTTAAAGTCATTTTTAAATAAGTCTAGATATTAAATCATAATAAAATTATACTTATCTTTGTTATAGATAATAATACATCAATATTAAAACTCTTACTAAGCTTAAACTTTATATTTAACATAAGGATATGCTTTTATTTTAATAATGATATAATAATAAGTATTTTGATTTTTTTCTGGAGTAAAGATTTAAGTACCTTTAACATACTATAACTCAATTAATAAAGGTATAATGAACATCTTAATAAAAAATTAAACGTTGTTGCCGCTTAAAACTAAGACAACAACACGATTAGGCTTTACAAAACACTCGATACACATTATAAACTCTTTCAAACAAAGCTTTAATATCAATAAATATTATGAATATAAAAGATATAAAAAAAATCAACTTTAATCAACCACCTTCACTTAATTTCCTCAAAGATGAAAACACCCTGATAACATTATTAACTAATAACTAATTCCTTAGCGTAATGAAAAGATCTATTAATAACGCACTTAAAAAAGCCCAAAAAAAATAAAACAAGGCTAATTATCGTAAAATAAAATCTCATATATCATTTTCCATCAACATAATATATAAACTAAAAGCTTATAAAATTCACCCTATCAATAATGCGCTACCCAATAACACTATTCCACCAAGATTAATTGATTAAAAGATTAAAACTTTAAAAAAAGCCTGAAAAATCATTAAAAAACCTAATCAATTTAAAGTAAACAATTTATATTAAAATATCTTTTTACGTTATACCATTTAATTAAGAGGTATTAAGCTTATATTAAAGAGATTTAAAAAATTAAAAAAAATGTTTAAAGATATTAAGCTTATTAATTAAAAATAAAAATTATTTATAAAAGTTTTTTACTGACGAGAGATGGCGTTAACCTAAGATTTTAATAAGATTAAGAAGATCTATAAGGAGATAACCCCTGATTATAAGATTAAGATAATGTTTTATAAAGCTTAATAAATAAGATTCATCCTAATTTTAATTTTTTTAAAGGGAAGAGTTATATAAGTTTTACAAAAGTGATTTAAAAATGAAATTTTTGAAGAAAGCTATAACTTGTATCGAAACATCTAGTTTATGATTAAGAAAAAAAACGGCAGCTTATACTTAATAAACTTAATTATAAAACTTAATGCGCAAATAATTAAAGATGTTTTTATCCTTAAATCCTATGATAAATTCTCTGAAAAATTTATTATATATACCATACTCTTAGTGGTAGACTTTTTTCAAAATATAACCAAGTTACTTTATCTACCCTTAACAAAAACTTAATGACTTTTATAACTTTAATCGGCTTATTAAAAATAATAACTTTATTTCAAGACGTAACTAATTTAATAGCTCATTTTTTTAGGATAATAACTCAAATCTTATATAACCTTATATCAGATAAATATAAACTTTTCTTTGATGATGTTGAAATTAAAAGCCTTAAAACTAAATACAATAATTAAAAAGCTTATCCAAGAATTTACCGATTTATCCTCGAATATATCGAAAACTTAGCCATGATACTTTTAAATTTTAAATTCACAAAAGCAACTACTAACGCCGAGAAATTAATCTTTTATCAACCAGCAGCTGTGATAGTTAGATACTTATATGGTATAAACGGAAGGTTATTAAATAAGGCTAAGATATTTAAGATTATATAATAACTAATGTATAAAGATATTACAAAAATCCAAAGATTTATTAAAGTCATAATCTATTTCCAAATATAGATTGATTATTATATATTAATTATTAAACCTTTTATTAAATTTTTTTAAAAGAATGTCAAATTCGACTGGGGTATTGATTAAGAATATATCATAAAGATTTTAAAAAAAAAGTTAACATAAACACCATGTTTAATAATTATCGATTATAAGTTAAACTTTTTAATCATCATGTTCATTAACGTATTAAATTATGATTAAGGTTGCGTTCTTGGATAAATGGATAAGGATGGCAAGTTTAAACCAGCTAAATATAAATTTAATATCTAAAAAAGTGTTAAATTAAATTATAATATCTTTAAACAAAAATGTTTCGCAGTTATAAAATCATTAAAAAAGCTTTAAAACCATTTATATAAAGTTAAATTCATCTTTAAGATTAACGCTAAAGTCCTGATTAGTTAGTTTAATGATTTATTTTTTAATTTATTTAATATATTTTTGATTAAGTGAATAATATATATTAAGATATTTAACTTTAAGATTTAACATATCCCAAGTTTTAAGAACGTTCTAACCGACACATTCTTTAAGAGAAGAAAAATAACATTTAATAATATTAATAATTAATGGGAAGGGGATATAAATAATTTCATTAATCTTTAGTTAAATTTAGTTACCATCAATCTTATCGAGATAATTAAGAAGGAAACAAAAGATTTAGATATTTTTAACCCTAACTTTAAATAAACCAAAAAATCTAAGGATATCGTTAAGTATCTTATAATTTTTAAATATCTTAATGATCTCGTTATAATAAAAAATAAATCTAGTATAAACGCCCATTTACGTTTTAAGGCCAAGTGTTTTAATTACCTAATATATAATGATATACTTTGGTAAAAACTTTACAAGAAGTATAAAACACAAAAAGTCATCAATTAATGGTTTGATAAGAAGATGATCATAATAAAGGCGCATATAAACGGCACCTACAAAGGCAAAAAGTTAATATATAAGCGAATAACCCTGTTCTACTAATAAAAAAAATTATATGTTAATATTACTAAAATTATAAAAACATACCCACCTTATTAAAAAACCAACACAAAAATAGAGTACAACCTTGAAACATATTTTTAACCCTAAAATATGTTTTAATATTGGATAATTAATATTTAATATATGCTTAATAATGCTGGTTATAAGGTTATTATTAAAGCTAAAAAATAGCTTACAAATTATCTTAAATGTTATGTATTAAGAGATGTTAATATAGAGAATACGAAAGATTTTATCAAATAATAGATCATTTTAAGATGAGGTATTCTTCTTTATCTTATGGTTAATGAAAATTTAAAAAATAAAAATCTTATCATATAAACTTATAAATCTTGAGTTATATAAAAAATAATCGGATTATCCTATTTCCCATAAATATAAGGCTAAGTTAAAGTTGGTTATAAGTTAATTAAAAGATCGCTTATAAAATTAATTAATGATATTAGTAAGGGATAGAAGAAATTCCTTTCTGTAGTATAATTTATAGATAAGATTTTAGTCAGAAAATATGGTTTTAGCTTTTTAAAATATTATATGAAAAAAAAGGCTATGATTCCATTAAAATTCGCCGTTCTAACTTGGAAAATCATAAATTAAATAAAGGTTAAAACCTGTAAAAAGCTTCTAATCATAAGGGCCTGAGTATTCCTGAGAGAGCCATAGGACATCGAGAAGGTAGCCGAAATCGTTCGACAAAAGCGGAAACAGCACTTAGAAGCCAATGATCGCCGCAATGCACACAGGATCAGGAAGGAACCTCTGAAAGCAGGTGATTTAATGCTTTTATACGACCCGGTTCGGCACATCAACAAGTCGCGGTCCATAAAACTAAAATACAGCTAGAGCGGTCCTTATATTATCGACAGGATACCTTATAAAAATCGTTATTTACTTAAAGAATTCGATGATACCATAATCAAGAATCAGCAAGCCGGCGAAAAGCTTAAGAGATTTATATAGGACGAAACGGGATATTAAGAACCATTTAACCCTAATAAGAATGACTAGATCATTGTAAAAAATAACGACATAATTGAAATGAATGAACCCATCGAATAAAATTATGAAGAAATATGGGGGAAGGATATATATATTTTAATTAAATTAATTAAGGGTTTGTTGAAAGGATATAAAATAATTAATGACTTAGAATATATCATAAAAAAGGAGGAATAATAAGAAAGTTAATAACATAAACAAAAAAATTTAAGAATTTAAAGGCGTAACCTTTAATAAATAATATTAAATTTAATATATAAAATATTAATTAAAGGATAAGAATAAAGGATAAGGCTATAATTAATAGTTATTTCTTATATATTCGGATATTTCTTTATTTTATCTATATTCTAATAAAACACATTCTATTAATATTTAATCATTTATTTTTTATCCATACCTAAAAATGACATAACTATCTTTCCTTGATAAAAAGCATATAATACCAATCATTTTCATTAATTATTCATTTATTTTATTATAAGATTATAGTTTATCTCGTAACGATATATGATTCTTATAATCTTTATAATTGTGTAATACTTTTATAAATTAAGAAAAGATATAATAAATTTATTAATTTATGTAAGAGCTTAATTATCATAAAATTAAGATATTAAAGGAGAGTTTGCTTTCGTAATATCTTCGATAAGGGGAGGAATATAATCTTTAGAAGCTTAAAAGTATATATATTAAAGATTATGGAAAAAACATTCATTAATAATAACTAAGAATACACATATATTATAAAAGCTACTTAATTTACTAGGAATAGATTTATAATTAAAGAACAGCTACATTTTAATTCGATAATTTATTTCATTAAAAGTAAATCGTTTTTTACAAAATTTGCATAACATCTTATTTAACAAACCAAATATTTAAATAACAAGATTAATAACGTAATAATAATCTCTAATCATTACGAAAAAATATTTATAAATAAGTCCACTTTGCTGCAACTTAACGTATATAAGCTAAATCTTTCGTCTTCGTATAACGATATATCGATATGAGAACTAAAGCTTTGCGACAGTCCAAAACGTACGCTTATTAAGTTTTTAGCGAATGTATCGATTAATCGTTACATCACCGAGAATCTCGAAAGACATAAAATCAATTATTTAGTAAAACAAAAAAAATCAACATTTACCGCATATTAACGGAAAGGGGTAATAAAAACCTATCTATGTTTCGCCGTTAAAAAATTATGCCTAAAGACGTGATTTCTCTGCCATATCGTAAGGACCTTATTAAATCTTATATCCTTAAGCTTTACCGCCAACTCTTTATTATAATAAAAATTAAGATAAACGTAAAATAAAATTACCTTAAATCTTATATCCTAAGATATAATAAAATTAATATTATATATAAACAATTTATCCCCGCTTAACTTTAAACCATCACTACCTATTAAGCTAAATAGAAATATTATCATATCATCTTAATTAAGAATAAATAAATTATTGTTATGGTTTTAAGGTAAAAAGATATAAATAGATAATCTTGCTTTAATCTTTACAACAAACTCATCTAAAAACCGTACCGGCTTGTTAATCAAAGTAAAAAACTTAACATTCATACTTTAAAAAACATTACTTAATAACTCCTAATGATTTTACTTTAATCATATACGGGTATACCCTTTTCCTTTATCTTTACAATAAGATCCATACACTTAACTTTTGCCTTATTTAACTTAATTAATAATTTATATAATAAAAGCTTTCTTTTAATGTTTTTTAAAATAGATACTTATAATTATACTTATAGCTTATTAACATTAATAACAAGACGTAATTAAGACCACCCTCTCACTTTTAATTTAAAGTCATGTAAACCAACCCTATTCTTACCCCCATAACTAATATTAGTAATAGACTATAAATTAAAACTTATGATTAATTAAGATAAGCCTAACCAAATTAAATAAGATTTGAGAGAATAATAAAAAAAAGAAAAAATTAAAAAAGTTAGATAATAAGGAAAAAAGAAATTATATTCTTTTGACTTTAGTTAAAAAAAGTATCCACCACCTAATTATGACAAGGAAATCCTATGGCGAATAACATATCTTATTAATTAAATAATAATTATATAAGTTAAAATCGTGGAGGTTAACATATAATATTACTTTTTATTAATTATAAACAGCTTCTTATTAGCTAAAAAACAATTATCAAATATAAATTCATATAAATATATCTCCTGCCTACAATAATCTTTAAAACTCTTTTCTTTTATTTTTCTTATTATACCTTACTTTAATCAAATTTAAAATACTTATATTTACATTTTTAAAAAAAGATAGCATGATTTAAGCCTGTTTTCAAGCTTTATAAAACCTTAATCATTAACCGGTATTCATAAATTATTAATACTATCATCACCATATAATAATGGCGGCAATAAACAAGATAATCCCAGCCAAAGTGCCTGACAACGACAACGATTGCCAGGTGATTAGCAAGAACTGTGCCAATCTACTCATAAATAAAATCAAACCTATAAAACATATCATAAATGGCGACGCAATAAATACACTCAGCTTAATAATCGCCATTTATAAAAACAATTATAAAAATCTCTTTGATTTCACTTAGAAAGAACCACTTACCTCAATCATAAAAGAATAAGAATTTTATAACTATAAGAAGTTATTAGCATTGAGTTAAAGGAAAATAATATCCTTAAGATTTAACCAAATTGTAAGATACAATATTAAGTATAAAACGTATAATTAGAAAACCTACTTTATGATAGACATCGTAAATAGCCTTCTTAAATATATGAAATATAAATGATTTAGTTCTAATAATATCGTCAGCTTATTTCATATAATTATGAAAGAATATAGCTTTAATAAAGCAATCTATAAGATTAACACACCCAACGCCTTAAATCATTTAATTATTATTGGTTAATTTAAAGAAAATCTACGAGAATAATATAATCGATATAAGCCAAAAATCATAATATTACTTAAAAATCAAAACTTATTAAATTTAAAGCATAAGAAAATTAATATTAAAGCGAGTCATTGGTTCGTCATAATCTACCACATCGCCAGCCAACAAGTCTACTATTTTAACTTAATGATAAGATATTAAGAAAGAATAAAGTATGCCATGAATCAGATTAAAAAGTGTTGATTTAATTTTAAAATTACTTTATTTAAATTTAAATAACTAATTTATATACCTATGTTCTTACAAGATGATATATGGTTATATAAGCTGTATATAGCCACAATCGTGTATATACTTTTCTAGAAACCCTCGCTTTTCTTGAAGTAAATCATTATCTTTAGTGATTATCCCTTCAAATCAATATATCAAAAGTTCTTTAAGACTATTTCCAAATATATTAGATATTAAATCGTTAAAAAAAGGGTTGACTTAATACCTATTTTACATCATCTTTTACCAAATATCCCACCCCCACCATAACCATTAAGTCCCTTAAGATTTTAAATCCCAAGTAAGAAATACCCATTAAGACCTAAATTTAAAGATCTTCTACCTCGATCAGGACTAATACTTGCACCACCCGGACCTAACCATGTCAATCAGTTCCGTACGGGTGAGTGCCAGTCTTGATTTACATAGGTCACAGATACGTAAGAACAGATAAATAATTAACCACAACCTACCTATCACCAAGGATAGTTAGGATAAAATGATTATATAACTAAGGTAATAAAAAAAAACAAGAGATTAAGATATCTAAACCTAGACCTAAAGAAAAAAGATAGGCGTTAATTTATAAATTAAATAAAGGTAATAATCTTTTCGAACTTATAAATAACAAAACTGATAAAAAGGTAATAAATAAATCTAACATATTTAATTAAGATATTTTAAATTAGTAGATAATTAACTCTTTTACTAGATACATTATAATGAGGATATTTTATAACATATTAAGAGAAATATAAGTTAAGGTAAGAAGATTTAAAAACATCACATAACTTTTTTTATATAATTTTATACAACATAGCTTACAGCCATACCAGTATATTCTTTTAATATCACTTATACATTATATTAATTCAGGATTTTATTCATTTATTTT
>JAJKLF010000074.1:0-19544 GCA_022984865.1 Hypomontagnella submonticulosa | reverse complement strand
AAAATATATATTATATAATAATCATTACTTAATTATTTTAAGATTAATTATTGACTTATCTTTAATTATTTCTTTAATATCTTTAATATTAAAAATAATAAATATTAATATTAATCCCTATAATTTATTCAAACCAGGATTATAACTTTCTTTATATAAAATTTCATAGCCACCTCCAAAAAAAAGCCACGTTTTTAAGCTACGGCTTTTCGTAAACTTTAAGGAGTTTAAAAACGTATGGCTTTTTTTTATGAGGTTTGTTACGCCGGTTGTAGAATTTTTTTAAGGGGGGTATGATAACATATAAAATATATAGGGTATATATGGTATATAAGGTATATATAATAATTTAAAATAAAGAATTAAAGTAAGTTTAAAGCGTTAATATTTATTTAAAAATTATAGATTTATAGAGTATAAGTAATAATGAGGTTAACGATATAAGTTGGTAATAAGATGTAAAATAAAGGAAATTAAGGAGATTAGGGAGATAAAAAAGATAAAAAAGATAAAAAAAATTAAGGAAATTAAGATAGTAAAAGCGTTTTAAGGCGTTTTAAGGTAATTTGTATAAAAAGATTAGAGATATTTAAGTAATTTAAAAGATTTTAAATATCTTAAATATCTTAAATTATTTAAATTATTTAATAAAGAATTTCTTAGATTATTAATTCTTATTTATTATTATGATAGTTTTTTTTATTTTAATTAGATAATATGGTAACATTATATTTATTTATTGTTAGGCTAAGGTAATCAATCTTTTTATTAAAATTAATATATAAATTATTGTTATTTTCTTAATATTATATTATAAAGATTTTTAATTAAGGGGTAAAAATGATTATTATATAGAAGAGTTTATCGGCTTGAAATAATAGCTAATCGATGTAGATTTTAAATAAGCTATAATTAAATAAATAAAGATTATTATAATAAAGTGTATAATTAAAGATAGTTAAAGATCGACTATAAGTATAAAGATAAAGTAGTTGGTAATAAAATATATGATGGATTTTCGATGATTTATATGATGATTTATATAACAATTTATATAATAATTTATTTAATAATATAATAAGATATTTATATTAATTAATAAAGGTTAGGAAGTAATAAAGATAAAGTAAAAAAAGAAGGTTATATATTATTAATAATAGGAAAGGTAGTAAGATTATTTAATGATGATTTATATCTTAAAGTTATTTTAACTAAAGAAATGTATTAATATATAAGATAAAAGAGATTAAAGAGATTAAGGAAATTAAATAAATCAAAGAGATCAAAATAATAAAAATGTTTTAAGACAATTTGTATAAAAAGATTAGAAATCTTAAATATCCTAAATTTAGATTTTATTAAAGAACTTTTTAAACTGCCAACTATATTACATGGCATAAGGTACACCCTAATTTGATATACCTAATTAAAAGCTTAAATAAATTTAACTAATCATATAAATAAAATAAAACTTTAATTCTTTATTATTCATTTTAGATATAATATAAAGTTAACATAATACAAGGGTACATAATAAAACTTTCGCTAATAATTTCATATAATAATTTTTTTAGACTTCAGCATAATAATGTCCTCCGGACAGATTAAGTTATAACATTAATAAATATTAATTAAAATTACCTTATATTATTTAGAGTAGTACTATTTGCGCAGTACATGGTGTACTATTTGCGCAGTGATCCGGGCCTGCCAGCTGGCATTTATCTACTTATCGCCACACTCATTTTGTATGGCTGGATAAGTATCTCCCATGCCTAAAGCCACTCCGACAGCCAGTAAGTAAAGAATCAACGATAACTTTACTTTGCAAATGGCCAGAAAATAATAATTACCTTCATTCAATTGCTCTCGATTCAGCGATTCTAGAGATATATGTTTCATAAGATGCATCCCTGTTTTGATTGATCTATACGTAATCGAAGCCAGGGCTGGTGTCGCTGACCTGCGATTTTTTGACTTTGGCGTTTTGGATTTTGACTGATTGCGACAGCAGCCCTGACTTTATTCAACGATATCTCGGCCAAAACGGCGATGCAAATTATGAAACATATATTTTTGGAATCGCTGAATTGAGCGCTTCTCAACTATGTTAATTATCAATTGAGAGCCTTCCTGCATATGAAGTTATTCAAAGATATATGTGGTAGGCTTGTCGGGATGGATAAGGATGCATAAAAGCATGAGGGGTACATTGAGAGCCTATCAATTTTGGTGGGCTGGCAGGTACCCGCCATGCCGGCTGGCAAACCCGATATACTGCGCAAATAGTACACCACTCACTGCGCAAATAGTACTACTCATTATTTAACCCATTTATAATTAATTTATATTTTTAATTTAACATTAATTTTTTACACTTATTGAAAGTATTAAACTTAGAGAAAATGTTAATAAATTAAAGCTTTTTATTATTAATTATATTATTAATAAAATAATTCATATTTAATTTAACGCTTAAATTAACAAGCTTAATATTTAATTTATTATCTCAGATTTAAATCTAATCCAAATTTGATTTATAAATAATAAAATTAATTATTAATTTTTATATTATTTTAATACATAACATAGATAATTCCGATAAAATTATTATTATTTATTTTATAATCCTTAATTTCACTAATAAGGTGTTATGTTTTAATGATAAAAATATAACTTAATAAATTAAGAACTTAGAAAAATATTTTAATAAATATAATAATATTATAAATAATATGATATAAGATCTATTAAGATGATTTATTAACTTAAAGATAAAAGAAATAATAAAAATAATATTAGAAGGAATTATTATTTAGGAAAGGGTTAAAAAAACTTTATTAAAAATGTTTAAGGCTTACGATTTAATATAGGTTAAATTTATTAAAATAAAATTTAAGGACTTATTTAATAATCATATCCTAAAAGATCCTTTAAAAATCGATAATTTAATTAAAGATTTTATTATTACTTTAAGAGAAATAAAGAAGAACCTAAATAATAAACCCAACCTTAATAATTATGTTAAACGTTTTTAAAAAAAGATTTATAGAAAATTCATAAATAATATTATATTTTATAAAGGTTTAAAATTAAAGGATATTAATATTATAAAATTTCTAGAATTAATTAAAATTATAGAAAATTAGGTAATTAAGATAAAAGAATATTATTATTATAAATCTAAATTATCTTACTATAATAAATATAAAAATTAAAAATCAAAATCTAAATGTCGTTAATATTAATTATTATCAATTTTATCATTATTAACCTTATCATCAATAAGATTATTATTAAAAAATGATTTAAATTCAAATTCAGAATTATAATCTCCTAAACTAAAGAAGAAAATAGAATTCAAAAAGATTAAGCCTACTAACAAACCTATATAACAAGCCTTAAATAATAATGACCAAATTAAAAAGCTTATAAATATAATTAAAATAATAAGTTTAAATATTAATTAAATATTAAGTAAGATTAATACCTTAAAAAATTAGTATTTACATAAATTAAAACATAAAAACCTATTATGAAAGAATTTTATAATAAAATGGTGAAATAGTTTTAATATAAATAAATTCCGGATAATAATAAAAAGAAGTTTAATATTATGTGGAAAGAGTTAGTCTAAAATATCTTAAACTTTTAAGGTATATACGTTAAGATGATTATAAAGATGATTATAAAAGATCTTATATTTAATAAACTTATATAAATTTTAAAAAGTTAAGTTAAAGGAAAAATAAAATAAATAATAAAGATAATTAAGAAATCAAAAACTAATCCCTTAATTAAGATTAATAATATTATATTAAGTATTATTTTATAATTTTTTAATAAAATAATATTTATAGCCATTACTATAATTTATTATTTGAATAGGTAAGATAAGTATCAAAAGCTTAATTATAGGAATTATTAATATAAAGGCTTAAGCTAATATATTTACTAAGTTATATACCATCTAAAATGGATTATATATATATTAAATCAAGCTTCTGATATAAATTAATTTCTTAATAAGGCTTGAATCAAAATATATTAAAATTATCTTTAAATAAGTTTAGATATTAAATTATAATAAGATTATATTTATCTTTATTATAAATAATAATAAATTAATATCGAAACTTTTATTAAGTTTAAATTTTATATTTAATATAAAAATATATTTCTATTTTAATAATAATATGATAATGGGTATTTTAACCTTTTCTAAAATAAAAATTTAGATACTTTTAATATGTTATAGCTTAATTAATAAAGGTATAATAAATATCTTAATAAGAAATTAAATACTATCGCCATTTAAAGCTAAGATGACAATATGATTAAACCTTACACAACACCTAATACATGCTATAAACTTTTTCTAAATAAAATTTTAATATTAATAAATATTATAAACATAGAAGATATAAAAGAAATCAATTTTGATTAATTACCTTTACTTAATTTCTTTAAGGATAGAGATATTTTAATAACATTATTAACTGATAATTAATTCCTTAACATAATAAAAAGATTTATTAATAATATACTTAAAAAAGCTTAAAAAGAATAAAATAAGGCTGATCGTTATAAAATAAAATCTTATATATCATTTTCTATTAATATAATATATAAGTTAAAAACTTATAAAGTTTACCTTATCGATAATATATTACCTGATAATATTATTTTATTAAGATTAATTAATTAAAAGATTAAAGCTTTAAAAAAGGCTTAGAAAATTGTTAAGAAACCTAATCAATCTAAAATAAATAGCTTTTACCAGAATATCTTTCCACATTATGCCACTTAACTAAAAAGTATTAAGCTTATATTAAAAAAATTTAAAGAATTAAAGAAAATGTTCAAAAATATTAAACTTATTAATTAAGAATAAAAATTATTTATGGAAATTCTCTACCGATAAGAGATAGCGTTAACCTAAGATTTTAATAAGATTAGGAAAATCTATAAAAAGATAGCCCCTAATTACAAAATTAAGATAATATCCTATAAAGCTTTATAAACAAAATCTATCCCGATTTTAACTCCCTTAAAAAAAGAATTATATAAATCTTATAAGAATAATTTAAGAATAGAATTTTTAAAGAAAGTTATAACTTATATTAAAATGTTTAGTTTATGGTTAAAAAAATGGTAATTTACACCTAATAAACTTAATTATAAAGCTTAATATAAAAATGATTAAAGATGTTTTTATCCTTAAATTTTGTAATAAATTCTTTAAAAAATTTATTATATATACCATACTCTTAATGGTAAACTTCTTTTTAAAATATAATCAGATTACCTTATCTATTTTTAGTAAAGATTTAGTAATTTTTGCAACCTTAATTAGCTTACTAAAAATAATTATTTTATTTTAAAACGTAATTAATTTAGGGAAACACTAGTCGCGCAGTATGAGGTTGACTAAATGCGCAGTATTTCCCAGATTTGGAAGGCGGTGGGGCGTTCTGCCCGGCATCCCCCGCGGCAAAACCATCAAAACCTCGAATTGCAACAAAAACCTGAATAACTTCGTATATACTGCTTGTCTCAATTGATAATTACTATTGATAGAAAGCGCTCAATTCAAGGATTCTAATGATGTACGTTTCATATGTTGCATCGCTGTTTTGAGGGAGAAATCCCAGAATCAAGGCGCGGTCGCTGGCGGCGCCCGCGGCTATTCTCCGGCTATATTCGTACTTAGTCGATTTGAAAATCGCTGAGATACTTTATTATTCCATATAGCCCACCCAACTCTGGGATGCATCTGTCGATATATATATTGTTGAAATCGCTGAATTGAGAGGATTAAGCCTATAGTAATTATAAAACATGCGAGTCTCTAGGTGCGAAGTTATTCGAGTTTTTGTTCGATTTAACTGACTTAGTCGTTTGATGGGGTAAGGGGCCCGGATTTTCGCCGGCCGCCTACCCTTTTAGGAAATACTGCGCATTTAGTCAACCCTATACTGCGCGACTAGTGTTTCCCTTAATTTAATGGTTTATTTCTTTAAAATAATAATTTAAATCTTATATAACCTTATATTAAATAAATATAAACCTTTCTTTAATAATATTAAAATTAGAGATTTTAAGATTAGATATGATAATTAAAAAACTTATTTAGGAATTTGCTGATTTATTTTTAAATATATTGAAAACTTAATTATAATGCTTTTAAATTTTAAATTTATAAGAGTAATTATTAGGGTTAAGAAATTAATCTTTTATTAATTAATAGTCATAATAATTAAATATTTATATAACATAAATGAGAGGTTATTAAGTAAGGTTAAAATATTTAAAATTATATAATAATTAGTATATAAAAATATTATGAAAATTTAAGGATTTATTGGAATTATAATCTATTTCTAAATATGGATTGATTATTATATATTAATTGTTAAATTTTTTATTAAACTTTTTTAAGAGAACGTCAAATTTGATTAGGGTATTAATTAAGAATATATAATAGAGATTTTAAAGAAAAAGTTAATATAAATATTATGTTTAATAATTATTAATTATAAGTTAAACCTCCTGATTATTATGTTTATTAACGTATTAAAATATAGTTAAGATTACATTTTTAAATAGATAAATAAGGATGGTAAGTTTAAATTGGTTAAATATAAATCTAATATTTAGAAAAATGTTAAATTAAATTATAATATCTTTAAATAAAAATGGTTTATAGTTATAAAATTATTAAAAAGGTTTCAAAATCATTTATATAGAATTAGATTCATTTTTAAGATTGATACCAAAATCTTGATTAATTAATTTAATAATTTATTCTCTAATTTACCTAATATATCTTTGATTAAATAGATAATATATATTAAGATATTTAATTTTAAGGTATGATATATTCTAAATTTTAAGAATATTCTAACCGATATATTCTTTAAGAAAAGAAAAGTAATATTTAATAATATTAATAATTAATGGAAAGGAGATATAGATAATTTTATTAATTTTCAGTTAAATTTAATTATTATTAATCTTACCGAAATGGTTAAAAAAGAAGCGAAAGACCTGGATATCTTTGACCTTAACTTTAAATAAACTTAAGAATCTAAAGATATCGCTAAATATCTTATAATTTTTAAATATCTTAATAATTTTATTATAAAAAAAATAAATCCGATATAACTGCTTATTTATATTTTAAGGCTAAATATTTTAACTACTTAATATATAATGATATATTTTGGTAAATTTTTATAAAAAGTATGGAATATGAAAAATTGTTGATTAATGGTTTAATAAGAAAATAATCATAATAAAAGTATATATAAATGATGTTTATAAAGGCAGAAAATTAATATATAAATAAATAACCTTATTTTATTAGTGGAAAGGATTATATACTAATATTATTAAAGCTATAAAAATATGCTTATCTTGTTAAAAAATTAATATAAAAATGGAATATAACTTTAAAACATATTTTTAACTTTAAGATATGTTGTAATATTGGATAATTAATATTTAATATATGTTTAATAATATTAGTTATAAGGTTATTATTAAAGTTAAGGAATAGTTTATAGATTATTTTAAATGTTACGTATTAAAAGACGTTAATATAAGGAATATAAAAGATTTTATTAAATAATAAATCATCCTGAAATAAAATATTCCTCTTTGTTTTATAGTTAATAAAAGTTTAAAAAATAAGGATTTTATTATAAAATTCCATGGCCCCCTCGAAAAAAAGCCACGTTTTTGAGCTACGGCCCTCCGTAAACTCCGGGAAGCTTAAAAACATGTGGCTTTTTTTTCTTGAGGTTTATTATACCGACTATAAAATTTTTAAAGGGGTATAACGGTATAAAGGGTATATATATTTAAAATAAAAAATTAAGGTAAGTTTAAGGCGTTAATATTTGTCCAAAAGCTATAAACTTATGGAATATAAGTAATAACGAAGTTGGCGATATCTTTAATTTAATATATATTAAAATATGAGTTAGTAATAAGATATAAAATCCAAAAAATCAAAGAGATTAAAAAAATTAAAGAGATTAAAGAGATTAAAAAGATTAAAAAAATTAAGAAGATTAGGAAGATTAGGTTAAAGAGATTAAAGAGATTAAAGAGATTAAAGAGATTAAAAAGATTAAAAAAATCAAAGAAATTAAGATAATAAAAGTGTTTTAAAGTATTTTAAGGTAATTTATATAAAGAAATTAAGGATATTTAAGTAGTTTGAAAAATTTTAGATATCCTGGATTATTTAGAGAGTTTCTTAGATTGTTAATATTTATTTATTATTATAGTAGTTTTTCTTTGTTTTAATTTAATCTGTCCGGAGAACATTATTGTGCTGAGTCTCGAGAAAATTATTATACGAAATTACTAGCGAAATTCTTATCATATACCCTTGCATCGTGCCAACCCTGCACTGTATCCGGAGTGGACGATAAGGAATTAAGGTTTTACTCTATTTATGTGATTGGTTAAATTCATCCAGGCTTTTGATTGGGTGCATCGAGCTGGGGTACGTACACCTTAGGTCCCGGCTGCCACGTGATGTGGTTGGCAGTCCAAAAAGCTCTCTATTAAATAATCTAAATCCAGGATATTCAGGATCTCTTAAATCCCCAGTTGGCAGTCTCTTTATGCGAATTGCCTTAAAGCGCTTTTACCATCTTTATCTCCTGAATCTCCTGGATCTCTTTGATCTCCTGGGTCTCCTTAATCTCCCTGATCTCCCTGATCTGGTCAAAATCGCTTTAAAGCGCGAACCATCGTCAAATAGCCTCACTACTTTTCCTGTCGTCAGTAACGTATAACCCTCCTTTCTTGCCTTATCCTCATAAAAATATCATCACCTCCTAGCCCTTATTAACTAGCATAGATACCTCATCGCATCGTCATACAAATCGTCGTACAAATCGTCGTACAAATCGTCGAAAATCCACCACGTACTCCGTTGCCGACTGCTTTCCATCCTACGATTCTTCCTGCTTCGTCTTTGCACTCGCAGTCGATCCCTAACTGCCTTCTTTAATCGCGGGTTCTATCGTAACGATCCTTATTTACCTCATACGCTTATTCACTCGACCACGGCCTATTCAGGATCTACACCGACTAGCCGTTATTCCAAGCCGATAAACTCTCTTATACGATAATCGCTTTTACCCCTTAGTTCGAAGATCTTCATAACGTAACATCAAGAAAGTAACGATAATTCGTACGTCAATTCTGACAAAGAGACTGCCCTAGCCTAGCGATAAATAAATATAACGCCACCGTATTGTCTAATCAAAACGGAGAGGAATTACTATGATGGCAAATAGGGGTTAATAATCTAGGTAATCTAGGATATCCAGGATCTCTCGAACTGCCTAAATATCCCCAGTCTCTTTATGCGAATTGCCTCAAAACGCCTCAAAGCGCTTTTACTATCTTGATCTTCCTGATCTCTCTGATCTCTCTGACCTGATCTCTCTGATCTTCCTGATCTCTCTAATCTTCCTGACCTGATCTCTCTAATCTTCCTGACCTGATCTCTCTAATCTTCCTGATCTTCCTGATCTCTCTGATCTCCTTAATCTCCTTGATCTCTTTTATCTTACATCCTATTGCATTGCCAGCCCGCATCGCCAACCTCACTATTGCCTATACTCCACGGATCTATGGCCTCCGGACAGATATTGACGCCCCGAACTTACCTGATTCTTTATTCTAGATTATTATTACATGCCCTATATGCCGTTATGCCCCCCTTGAAAAATTCTACGGCCGGCGCAGCGAACCCCGAGAAAAAAAAGCCACACGTTTTTGAGCTCCCCGGAGTTTACGGAGGGCCGTAGCTCGAAAACGTGGCTTTTTTTTTCGGGGCGGCCGTGGAATTTTAATATGGTGACGTTATATTTATTTATCGCTAGGCGAAGGTAGTTAATCTTTTTGTTAAAATTAACGTATAAATTATCGTTATTTTTTTGATGGTATATTATGAAGATTTTTATATTAAAGGGTAAAGATAATTGTTGTATAAAAGAGTTTATCGGTTTAAAATAATGGTTAGTCGGTGTAAATCCTAAATAAGTTATAGTTAAATAAATAAGGATTATTATGATAAAGTCTGCGATTAAAGAAAGTAAGAAAATAGTTAAGGATTAATTATAAGTATAAAAAAATAAGAAAAATTGTAGGATGGAAAGTATTTGGTAATAAAGTATGTAATAAATTTTCGATAATTTATATACCGATTTATATGATAATATAATAAGATATTTATGCTAATTAATAAAGATTAAGAGGTAACGATATTTTTATAAGGATAAAATAAGAAAAGAAAGTTATATATTATTAAAAATAGGAAAAGTAGTAAGGTTATTTTAATAATAATTTACGCCTTAAAGTTACTTTAACCAAAAAAGCATGTTAATATATAAAATAAAGGAGATTAGGGAAATTAAAAAGACTTAGGAGATTAAAAAGATCTAAGAGAATAAAAAGATAAAAACGTTTTAAAGCAATTTACATAAAGAGATCTTAAATATCCTAAATTTAAAATTTTAATAAAGAACTTTTTAAACTATTAACCACATCACATAGCCGCTAAAACCTAAAGTACACCTAATTAAAAGCCTAAATAAATTTAACTAATTATATAAATAGAATAAAACCTTAATTCCTTATTATTAACTCTGGATATAATATAGGATTAACATAATGTAAAAGTATATAATAAGACTTTTGTTAGTAATTTTATATAATAATTTTCTCAGACTTTAACATAATAATGTCTTTCGGACAGATAAACCTATAAATCTTAAGCTATATAGAAAATAACTAGATTACCTTATTTTTATAAACATAAAGTTAAATCGAAATTAATTATAAATTAATTAAAGGATCTTTTATAAAATTGATTAATGATATTAATAAAAGATAGAAGAAATTCTTTTTTATAATATAATTTATGGATAAAATTTTAATTAAAATATATAATTTTAACCTTTTTAAAATATTATAGAGAAAAAGGGTTATAATTTTATTAAAATTTATTATTCCAATCTAAAGAATTATAAAATGGATAAAGGTTAAAACCTATAAAGAACGTTTAATTATAAAAATTTAAGTATTTTTAAGAAAATTATAAAATATCCAAAAAATAGCCAAAATTATCTAAGAAAAGTGGAAAAAATATTTAAAAGTTAATAATCATTATAATATCTATAAGATTAGGAAAGAACCTCTAAAAATAAATAATTTAATATTTTTATATAATCCGGTTTAACATATTAATAAATTATGATCTATAAAATTAAAATATAATTAAAATAATCTTTATATTATCGATAAGATATTTTATAAAAATTATTATTTACTTAAAGAATTTAATAATATCATAATTAAAAGTTAATAAGTTAGCAAAAAGCTTAAAAAATTTATATAAGATAAAATAAAATATTAAGAACCATTTAACTTTAATAAAAATGATTAGATCATTATAAAAGATAATAACATAATTAAAATAAATAAACTTACCAAATAAGATTATAAAGAAATATAGGGAAAATCTATATATATTTTAATTAAATTAACTAAAAGTTTATAAAAAATATAAAACAATTAACAACTTAAAATATATTATAAGAGATGAAGAATAATAAAAAAGCTAATAATATAAGTAAAGGAATTTAAAGATTTAAGGGTATAACCCCTAATAAATAATATTAAATTTAATATATAAAATATTAATTAAAGGATAATAATAAAAAATAAAGCCATAATTAATAATTATTTCTTATATATCTAGATATTTCTTTATTTTATCTATATTTTAATAAAGTATATTCCATTAATATTTGATTATTTATTTTTTATTTATACCTGAAAATGATATAATTATCTTTCTTTGATAAAAAATATATGATGTTAATTATTTCTATTAATTATTTATTTATTTTATTATAAGATTATAATTTATCTTATAATAATATATGATTTTTATAATTTTTATAGTCATATACTATCCTTATAGATTAGAAAGAGATATAATAAATTTATTAACTTATGTAAAAGTTTGATCATTATAAAGTTAAGATATTAAGAAAGAGTTTGCTTTTATAATATCTTTGATAAAAGGAAGAATATAATTTTTAAAGGCTTAAAAATATATATATTAAGGATTATAAAAAGAACATTTATTAACAATAATTAAAAATATATATATATTATAAAGTTGTGAAATTAATTTCTTAGTTTTAGTATTTTCTTAGTTACTAAATAATTAGACTAAAAAAAGACTAAACTAAATTAGTTTTTTTTAATTTTAATCAACTTATTAACCAGATTAAATTAGTTTTAATTAAACCGGTAACCAGATTAAGAATTAATTTAATTTAATCACTTAGTGATAAAGAAAAACTAATGACAAGAAAATTTTAAAAAATATTAAATTTTTCCTTAAAAACTATATAAATAATAAAAGATTTTTAAATTATATATTATTTTTAAGAGTAGTACTATTTGCGCAGTGGGTGGTGTACTATTTGCGCAGTATTCCGGGTCGGCCAGCTGGCACTTATCTACTTATCTCCGCACTCATTTTGTATGGCTGGATAAGTATCTCCCATGCTTATAGCCGCTCCGACGAGCCTAACATACGAATCTTTGAATAACTTCATACCCAGGGCACCTATGAATCGATAATTAGGCTCATTCAATCGGTCTCAATTCAGCGATTATGTATATATATACTTTACAGGATGCATCGCTGTTTTGACCCAGCTATACGCGATCAAAGCCAGGGCTGCTGTCGCTGGCCTGCGATTTTTTGACTTTGGCGTTTTTGATTTCGACTGATTACGACACCAGCCCTGGCTTCGATCGCGTATAGATCAATCAAATCAGGGATGCATCTTATGAAACATATATTTCTAGAATCGCTGAGTCAAGCGCTACCAGGCGAGGGTAATTATTAAATCCTGGCTGCGCTAGATATGAAGTTATTCAAAGACTCGTGTATTAGGCTTGTCGGGATGGATAAGAGCATCAGAGATACATTAATAGCCTATCATTTTTGGTGGGCTGGCAGGTACCCGCCATGCCGGCTGGCAGACCTGATATACTGCGCAAATAGCACACCAGCCACTGCGCAAATAGTACTACTCATTTTTAATAGCTTTATATAAAATATAACAATTATTATTTATTTATAAAATGTTTTTACAATATATATATAATTATTATAATACATATGTTAAATGAATAAAGTAATTATATAGTTAATAAGAGTTTATATAATAACGTAGGATATAATATTTATAATATATTATATATAAATTAATTTATGAAAAAAAGGAAAATTTAGAATTTAAGTAAGCCGTTTTATGATAAAGCTGGCTTATGGCTTAGCCTTATATATAAGCCCTCATAATTCATACAAAAACATATAACTAAGTAATATGTAATTATTATTTCGATATTAGTAACTTTCTTTTTTATTATTAAGTTATATACACTTATAAGCATATATTTTTAACCATATACATCCTTTAATTTTTTATTAAAAATGTGATTTAATCTAATCTTATTATCTTTTCTTTTTTCCTTCCTTTTTATCTTTTCTTTATATTTCTTAAATAATAATTAAATCAAAAATCATTATAATAAACTTATTTTTTATAATATAATATCTTTTTAATAAATTTCTAATTATTATGTTATTTTTTATTAATAATATTATTATAAATTAGTTATTTAGTATGGTAAAAGGTTTAATCCTTATTATATTAAATTAAGTTATAAATACCTTTATTTAATTAATATTAATCCTCGTTTTAACCTCCTTTCATAATAGCTTTTATAAAATGTAAATATTATGTTTCTAACTAAAAGATCTATGTAAGAATGCTTATTTATCATATTTATATTGTTAAAACAACTAAAGTTGTGAAATTAGTTTCTTAGTTTTAGTATTTTTTTAGTTACTAAGTGACCAGACTAAAAAAAGACTAAACTAAATTAGTTTTCTTAGTTTTAGTCAACTTACTGACCAGATTAAATTAGTTTTAGTTAAGGTGGTGACCAGACTAAAAACTAATTTAGTTTAGTCACTTAATGACAAGGAAAAACTAATGACAAGAAAATTTTAAAAAATATTAAAAATTTTCTCAAAAACTATATAAATAATGAAAGATTTTTAAATTATATATTATTTTTAATAACTTTTATATAAAATATAACGATTACTATTTATTTATAAAATGCTTTTATAGTAAATATATTATTATTATAATATTTATTAAAATGATAACTTAATTTTATAGATTTAAATTATATTTAATAATTAACGAATTAAACAAAAAACATAATCTTAATTTTAATTCAGTTATTAAGTGTGTAAGATTAATTCTAATTAACTTATAACTTATTTAAAAGATAAAAAACCAACACAATTAGAAAAACTTTTAAATAATTTATATTTAATAATTTAAATATAAAGTTTTTGTTTAAAAAATACTCAAATGATTTTTAAATTAACTATAAATATATAAATAACAATAGAATAAATATTAACTTAAATTATATATTTACTTATATATTGTTTTTAAAATTTTAATTATTAAATATTTTTTCAAAAAATAAAATTAGTTTTTTTCTTAGTTTTCTTGTCACTAAATTAATTTCTTAGTTTAGTTTTAGTCAAAGGGGTGACTAACTAACTAAATTACGTAATTTTAGTCAAATTAATCTGGTTAATTTTAGTTAAAAGGGTGACCAGATTAATTTAGTTTTAGTTAAAAGGGTGACTAACTAAAAGTCACTAAATCACAACCCTAAAAACAACTATTAAAGCTTAATTTAGTAATCTTAAAATTTATTTAATAATATCTAATAATCTTTTCTTTTTTTTTATATTAACATTTTTAAGCTATTATCCATAATATATAATAAGAGTTTTATAAACAGCTTCAAGAAATACGGTTTAAGAATATAATAAATAAAGCTTTTATTATCTAATAATGTTGTGAGCATATTTAAGATTATAATAAATATCTTATTAAGATTATAATAAATATCTTATTAAGATTATAATAAATATCTTATTAAGATTATAATAAATATCTTATTAAGATTATAATAAATATCTTATTAAGATTATAATAAATATCTTATTAATATTATTAAAAGTATATAAGCCAAATTAACAAATATTATAATTAAATTTTGTTTCTTTTATAAGATTACTAAGAAAATCTTTATTAAGTTAGATTCTTTTAATATTAATTATTATAATTATAATAAATCAATTAACTTCCCCAACTTACCACTTTTTATATAATAAAGATAAATATTTATAAAATTAAGAATTATACAAGATTATCATATGATTTTATTACATTTATACCAGGATTTTCTTTTAACAATATTTCTTTTTACTTATTATTCCCTAGATTATTAAATTAATCTCTTTTAACTTAACCTTATAACCTTAACATTAAATGACTAATATCAATAAAAATATTAAATACTTAATTTAGATTTACTTTAATCATAATATCTATTAAGTTATCTTTTTCATATATCCATTTTATATCTATTATTTCTCTTTATTCATATAATTATCGTAATAATATGATATTAATTATTAATCTCTTTTCTTTAGTATTACCTAATTTAATTAAACATTTATATAAAGAGAATAAATTTATGTAAATAACCATTGATATTTCTTAAAAGTTTCATTTATCCAGAATTATAATTATTATTAATCCAATTATAATTACCATATTTACCCCATTTATTATAATATATATTTTATTTATTAATACAATCCTAATAATAATTTTAAATTTTATCAAACTTTAATATATTATATTTCCCTTAATATTAAATGATTCTTCTAATATATTTTTATTTACAATTATAATCTTATATCTAATCTAAAAACTTAAATCTTTGTTATTTATAAATAATTTATTAATAAATATAAAGATCTTTAATTTAATAAGATTTAGTAATATATATTATAAGCCTTAATTTAAGTTCTTTATTAACCATTATAATCCTTTATTAAATCTAACTATTTCCTCTTTTCTTAGCTCTTTATATTATATAGCTTTAAATAAATTAAATATTATTTTAAGTTAACATATTATCATAATATATACTCTTTTTATTTTTTATTAAATATATTATTATATTATATTATTATTATTAACCTTAATTAACTTAATCTTTTTGCCTTATTCCTTTTAATATAAGTATACATCCCTATTCTTCTTTTTAATTAATATATATCTATTAAAGATTAATAAGGTTTCTTTTATCAGATATGTTTTTGATTTTTTTATAATATTTACCTTCTTCAACTTATCTTCTTCTTTATCACTAAATTTCTTATTAAATAATCCTAAAATATTATTAATTTACATCTTAATTATATTAAATTTATCATTTTAATTTATTATTAATAAATAAAAATTATATATTAAGGTTATTATATTAAGCTTATCTTTATAATAATTTAAATAAATTACTTATTAATAAATCTTTATCTTTACTATTCTATATAATGGTTTAATAATAATTATTATCATTTCTTTTAAGTACTTTACAGCTAATTATTTTAATAACTTTACCAAAATTTACCATTTTAACTTAATTATAAATTAAGTATAAACTTAGATTATATCATATATCTATAATGTTAATTCTTCTTTTATTAATAAGGATACTAATATAATAATAATTTATTAACTTAAATATTATATAATTAAAACCTATATTATCATTTCTTTCTTACTTTTATCATTATATCCTTAAATAATAAATTATAATTTTTTATATAACATCTTAATTATTCTTCCTTTAATTTCTTATACCATCCTTAAATTAAATAATTAATTATTACTATATTTCTATAAATTATATTTCTCAAACATAAATATGTTTTTACTAATAAAAATCTTAATTTCTTACACATCAAAAACCTTAAACAATTTTCCTAAAATAATAATCTTTCCTATTTTTTATAATTAAATTATTAATTTTTCATTTATATTTTCCTTTCGAAATAAATAAATAATTTAATTAACTATAACCTTAAACTTATTCTTATTTCCTTTAAGTTACTTACATCCTGTTTTAGTTACTATTAATATATTAACCCTTACTACCTTCAATTCTTTATTATCAAGTTCATATTTTAATTCATCTTTATATTTAATTTTAATATTTTCTTCATTTAAAATATTTATGATTTCATCACATAAATATAATTTTATATTAATAATACAAAAATTAATTAATTTATCATTTATTTTAATAATATACATCTTACTATCTTATATAATTAACTTATATAATTTAATTTATTTTTTATCTTCTTAATATATTCATACTTCTAATTAAAATTTTATAGCCGCCCCGAAAAAAAGAGTAGTACTATTTGCGCAGTGCATGGTGTGCTATTTGCGCAGTATATCAGGTCTGCCAGCCGGCATGGCGGGTACCTGCCAGCCCACCAAAAATGATAGGCTAGATAAGTATCTCCTATGCCTATAAGCGTTCCGATAGCCAGCAATTATATAATCAGCGATAACTTCATCTATGCAACTGTTGCCATTCTATAATTAGCATCGCCTAAAAGCTCTCAATTGAGCGATTCTAGAAATATATGTTTCATAGGATGCATCGCTGTTTTGGCCGAGATATCGTTGAATAAAGCCAGGGCTGCTGTCGCTGATCTGCGATTTTTTGACTTGGGCGTTTTTGATTTTGACCGATTGCGACAGCAGCCCTGGTTTTATTCAACGATATCTCGGCCAAAACAGCGATGCAACCTATGAAACATATATTTCTGGAATCGCTGAATCGAGGGCAATTGAATAGAAGTAATTATTAATTCATAGCTGCCTTGCATGCGAAGTTATTCGAAGATTTACGTGTTAGCCATGTCGGAACGGCCTTAAGCATGGGAGATACTTATCCAGCCATACAAAATGAGTGTGGAGATAAGTAGATAAGTGCCACCTGGCAGACCCCAAATACTGCGCAAATAGTACACCACCCACTGCGCAAATAGTATTACTCGAAAAAAAGAGCCACGTTTTCGAATTACGGCTTTTCGTAAATTTTAAGGAGCTTAAAAATGTGTGGCTTTTTCTTTACGGGATTTGTTGCGCTGGCTGTAGAATTTTTTAAGGAAAGCATAACAGCATATAAAGCATATAAAATATATGTAATAATTTAGAATAAAAAATTAAGGTAAATTTAAAGTGTTAATATTTATTTAAAAGTTATATATTTATAAAATATAGGTAATAACAAGGTTGGCAATATAAGCTAGTAATAAGATACAAAATAAAAGAGATTAAAAAGATTAAAGAAATTAAAAAAATTAGGAAAATTAAAATAATAAAAACGTTTTAAAGTATTTTAAAGTAATTAATATAAAAAAATTAAAGATATTTAAGTGGTTTAAAAGATTTTAAATATCCTGGATTATTTAGATTATTTAAAATTTCTTAAATTGTTAACTTTTATTTACCATTATAATAATTTCTTTTCGTTTTAATTAAGAGAATTGCTATTTGCACCCTTAAAAATTGTTATTAGGGCTTTATTTACACCTTCATACATCCGAGCGCAGGGTTTTGCGGGGCTCCCCGGAAGCCTTTAAGGCCCGGCTGCAAATATATTCGAATAATTTTACGAAAATGGCTTGTATTTATTTGAGACTTATATAAATCGATTTTTCATTTAATTATAAATTGATTGATATTAGTTGCATTTTGTTGCGATATTTAATTGTAAAGTTATAAAGGTGAGAAGATAAAAAGCGTTTAAGCTGTATTATGTGATATTTTTCGGCAGTTATATTTTATTTTTAAGCTAAAATATTATCTTAAAAATAATTAAATAACTTAGTAATTAATAGTTGTATATGTTCAAGATTAATATTATTTAAAAGTGCTTAATTAGACGAATTAAATGGATTATATTGTATGATATAAAGTATTAGATTAATAAAGTTATATGAGGGGATAAGTTAGTCGAGCCAGCTTTAATGCGAAGCTTTAGCCGGCTTAAACGCGGGGTGCCTCGAATGTATTAAGGTGTAAATAAGGCCCTGATAGTAATTTTTAAAGGTGTGGATAGCAATTTTCTTAATTAAATAATATAGTAATATTATATTTATTTATTATCAGGTTAAAGTAAATATGTAAGATTAAATAAAAACCGTTATAATAAAGCTTATAATTAAAGAAAATAATTAAAAATTAATTATAAATGTAAAAATAAAGTAGGAAAAATTGTAGGATAAAAAGTAGTTAATAATAAAATATATAATAAATTTTTAATAATTTATATTATATAACAATATAATAAAATATTTATACTAATTAATAAAGGTTAAAAAGTAATAATATTTTTAAATAATATTAAGGTTAAAAAAGGTAAGAATTAAATAATTAAAATTAAGATTATATTATATCAAACCGTTAGCTTTAATATTTAATAATTATATAATAATTTTATATTTAAATTTAAAAATAAGG
>JAJKLF010000073.1:0-20604 GCA_022984865.1 Hypomontagnella submonticulosa | reverse complement strand
GATTAAAATATATTAAGATAAATAATGTAGATTATATCTACCAAACCTATTAATATATGATTAATATATTTCTAAAATAATATTAAAACATTAATAAATCTAAATGACATAATTAAATATTTAAAATGCTTATATTTAATTTAAAATACCATCTTTTATTCATTATTTTTCTAAATATAAAACCTATGGTATATATCTTTAAGGTCTAATTTGGTAAAATGTTTTACACCTACCAATTTATTTAATATCTTATTAATTAATAATAATATAATCTTATTTTTTTTAATAATCATATTTAAACTTTGATAATTCATATAAAGCTTCAACTTACCACCAGCTTTTAAAATAAAGAATATAGGAAACTTGATTATATTACGGGAAGGCTAAATTTATCTTTTCTTTAAAATATTATTAAAATATTTTTTTAAAATTTTTAATTTTAACTCTATCAAAAAGTAAATAAAACCATAAATAAGGCATTTTCCTTCTTTTAAATTAATAACGTAATCTTAATTGGTATGGTTTGGAAAAATAATTACTTTAATAATATTAAAAACATCTTAAAAATCCAAATATTTAGGCGATAATCCTATATCTAAATCGCATATTCCTAGCTACATTAAGCTAAAGCAGGGTGCTTTAAGGGACAGGATAAAGATTTCTAATTAAGGCTTACAGCTTTAATTAGGCTTTACGTTCCGGCCTTCATACGTCATAGTCCTGATTGAGAGATATAAAGTAAGTGAGTAAAATCCTAAATTAATATAATATGTAATGATGCTAAAAGAGTATGCTAGCGCGGCTGTAGGCCATGTTACGCGAAGTTATATAGAAAAGGTTACGTAACGCCCTTAAGTCTCCTTGCTTCAACTTAACATCATAAAATATCTTTTAGTTTATTAAATAAGAAGTTTAATATTAAAAATAAAAAGACAAATGCCTTATTACATTTAATCATTACCTTTTTAATTATTTTTTATCTTACAACACATTCGATTTCTTTAACATTTAAAGGATAATATTATACTTAACTCATATTATCCATTTTAATATAAACTTAATTAATTTATAAGATCCTAAATATCATATTATATCTAAAATTATAATTAATTATTTTAACTTTTTCATAAATATTTTATACATAATTCCACTTGTTTTTAATCTCAAAAACCATTAATAACTAACCCAAAATAGTATCTTATTCATAAAAACCTCATATTAACCTACTAAATATGAAATTTCTCTTTGTTCTAAATGAGACATATTTAAAATATATTATATTATAATCTAAGCTTATATCCACTAACGCCTTAATTAATATCTATTCTCCCTTTAATTTTAACCTCTTTTTAACTTTAAAATGGTATTATAAGAAATAGCTACCCTATTAAATAACCATTAGGTTAATTATCTCTCTCACTTATATTAATAAAGAATTAACTTTAATTATAAGTACATTAATGCTATTTAAATAGTGATTTATATAATATCCCTATTATTAACATTTATAACACTATATCTTAAGATAATTATAACACTTATAACCCTTCTTTTTACAATTATAACACTTATTTAAATTCTCTTACAAAACTACTAATATAATACTAATTACTCTATTACCACTTTCTTCCTACTTAAATTTAAGGTTAAATAAAATATTCTAAGTAAACTTTTTCTTATTTAATTATAGATTATCCTTTAAATCTTAAGAGAAAATTATGATTATTATAAATTTAAATATAGGTTTAAAAAAGAAAACCTTCTTTATTAATTCCATATAATTCTTCGAGATCGACCCTTTTCTAATCTTAATGCAAAAATCTTTCCTTAATTTAATAAACATCTTATTCATCTTAACTTATTTGGTATATTTATTAAGGTCTTTTATTTTAATTATTTTGAAGCGTTTTAAAAAATCTATAAACAACTCATCCTCTTTCTATTTTAAATCTTCCATAAATTAAAATATATCTAAACTTTGGGATTTTTTATTATTAAAGCTTTTACGCAATCATCTAATTATTTTAAACTAGGAGATATTATTAAGTTTTCTATTAACTTAATAATGTTACCACCTTCTTTAAATATTTCTTAATAGGTAAGTAATTATGAAAAACGTTTTTTTTCTTAAGGTTTTATATTTATTTAGAAGAAAGTAGGTTTTAAAATTTATTAAAAATTTATTAAACTCCATTTTATTATCATGTTTCTTTCCCTTAAAGATAAGATTAAGTAAAATATACTTAAAATCTCTTTTTTTAAGTCGCTTTAAGGTAGTTATAAATATGTTATCATTTAATAAATTATTAATATTGCCTTAGAATATAAGACAAACTTCTTTCTACTTATACTTCAATTATTTTGCTTTTTTCTTTCTTTTTAGGAAAATATCCAATTCCGCCTCGATTATCTTATTTAATTAATTAAAACTAAGATCCCTAAGTTTAGTATTAGTTACAAGGTTTTTACTTAATAATAATTAATTCCCCTACATTACCTTTATTAGATTTGTTAAAGGATTTCCCAAATTAAAAGCTATTACTTTTCCTTTAAATAATATGATAATTATTTAATTTATATGATACAATTAAGGTACCTGGTTTATAATAATAGGAAAAAAGCGTTAAATTATAAGAAAAATCCTTTAATATAAGTTAAATATAAAATGAATGTTTTAATAATTATAAGAAACTTATATATAAGATATTAACTTAATAATCTTATTAATACTATTTTCTTTCTCTTTCTTCTTCCCTAACATTCTTTATTATCCTCTATATAACCTAACATTTTTCTTTTTATAAAACATTTATATATCCTCTTCCTCTAAAATTCTACTTTAATTTATACCTAACTCCTATTAAAATTTATACAAAACTCTTAATAAAACTTATATAAGGCTATTATATAAACTCTTTTATAATTCTAAATTTTAATTTATTCTACTTAAACCACCTATTTTACATATACTAACATATGACTTTTCTTATTATTTATATGTGATTTATCATTCTCTTACCTTACCTTAACATTTTTAAATTTCTTCCTTTTTTAATGGTTTTAAAGTTGTTTAAAGATTTTTTAATTATTACCTTATAATTAAATCTAAATCTAAATAATATTTTAAATATTCCGCCACTAATCTTTAAATAATTACTTTTACTTTAATTAATTCTTTTTATTTCATTATATATAAATCCTTTTTATAATAATATTTCTTAAGTTCCTTTATAAAGCTTTTTTATTTTATATAACTTTAAATATTTAAGCCTAATATATTTAATTTATTTAAAAGAAGTTAAAATTTAAATAATTATTCTTTAATTCCATTTAAATTAATGATTTTTCAAATATTATTTAAGATTGTAGTTTAGAATTTATCATATTAAAAGCTTTAATCTTTTCGATTTTAAAGTTTAATTATTTTTAATTTAACAGATTATAATGATATTTTTCGTTTTATTTAAGTTTTTTCTATATTTTAAATATTTTTTATTTATTTTCTACATTTACAAATAAATAATTTAAATTTAAAAAGATTATTTCAATTCTTATTTTATGAACATTTATAAACCAAATTTATAATTAATAAAATTAATTATGATATTAAGTATCAATTTAATTAAGTTTTAATTATATATTTTCTTAATTTTTTTAAATTTTTTATTAACGTTTAAAATTCCTTATTTTTTAATAAAAATCATGTATAACGCATTTTCTGGGTAGCTTAAGTTTCGTTTAACTTATTTTTAATTAATCTTTAACCCTAAAATCTTTTCATTAATTTAACAGCTTTAAGTTACTACTTTATAATGTATCATTACATTTAAATTACCAACCCGTTAAACTAAAATTACATAATATATACGTATACAGTATAAATACATACAGTATGTTATATACTAAAACTGTGCTTAAGTACGTATTATATTATGTTATGATTTTTCGGATTATATAATATTAAAATTACATGTAATTATATAATATATTTATATAATACGTTTACATTATACGTGTTATAATACATTAATAAAAAAAAAAGTATTTAATTAAAATTACAGTAATTATAATAAAAAGTGGTTATAATAATGAACGTAACATTGTAAAAAAATTAAAACTTTATTGATTTATTGTTAATTTTAACATAATTACTTTAAAAAGTGAGTTTAATTAATATATAAAAATATTTAAGTTAATAATAACGACTTATTAAATAATATTATATTTATTAATAATGTAAATTAATTTGTTATAAAAATAGCTTAATTATAATTATTAAGCTAGTTATAATCATTAAAATTTATTTAAATTAAAAAAAAAATATTTTAATATTAAACGTAAAATTTTATAATATTTATATTACATATTAATAATTATATAAAAAAGTCATTAAATGATGTTATTTAAATTATTTAAATTATAAAATTATAATTTACGCATTTTATTATTATATTACGAAATATTATAATTATTTTATGTTATAATAAAAAGTGGCTTTTTATTTAAATATATAAGATTTAATATAAAAAAAATGATTTTTAAGCTTAATAACGGCGAGCAGCTTTTTAATAAAAGTAATTAACTTAATAAAAGTAATTAATTTATTAAAATTTTTTTGACTTTTTTTATTTTTTTCTTAATAACCTTTCGAAATGTCCGGGACGTGGCTTTCCGCAGGCTTCGGGACGTGGCTTTTCTAAATCTCCGGGATTTTAAAAAAAATAAAAAAAGTCAAAAAAATTTTTCCTCGCGAAAAGCAACGTTTATTTTATATTTAGAATAAAAAAGATTTTTTAGATTTTTTGAAAAATTTTTTTAAAAAAAAAAAAAAAAAAAAAAGTAAAAATCCCGTCCGGATTTCAGGTCACGTGATTGTTACACGGCTGTCACGTGGTTGTAACGCGGCTGTAACGCGGCTATATTAAGTTAATTAAAACGCGCGAATGAAGCTTATTAATTACGTGGTAATATTTTTATCAGTTATTTTATCAGTTTTTTTATTAGTTTTCTTATCAGTTTTCTTATTAATTTCTTTTATTAATTATGTAAAAAGTAACGTAATATGTTTTTTAAACGAAATAATAATAATTTAATTATAATAATAACCTCGTTATAATAATTAATTTAATTATAATAATAATTATTTTTAATAATATTACTTACTTTAATAATTAAATTAATTTTAACATTATAATAAACATTATATTTAATTAATATAATAATTATTTAAATAAATTTATTTAAATAATAATAAATTTATTTTAATAATATTAACAATAATTATTACATTATTTTATTATTATAATTAAAATTAATAATTAAAACCAATTATTAATATAATTATTGTAATAATAATTAAAAACTTTACTTTTTTATTATAGAGCATTGCTATTCGTGCAGTATGACTCTGGCTAGCCGTGCAGTATTTGCCTAAAAGGGAAGGCGGTGGCGGAGATCCGGCGGCCCTACCCCATCAAACGGCTAAGTACGCAGATTTCAACACAAAACGCGAATAACTTCGCATCTGAGTGCCTAGGTATTTAATAATTACTATAGTCTTAATCCTCTCAATTCAGCAATTCCAATGATATATGTTTCATCCGCTGCATCCCAGCGCTGGCTGGGGTACGAAGGATAGTATAGAGATCGCAGCGATTTTGAAAACGACCAAGTATGAGTATAGCCGGGGAATAGCCGCCGCCGCGAGCTAGGTCGCCAGGTTGGCTGCCATATAGCCGCACCACGCCAGGGATGCAATATATGAAAATTATATAGAAAGGATCGCTGAATCGAGCGCTTTTGAATGATGCCAATTATCAATTGATTAGAGACGTGGATATGAAGTTATTCGCCTTTTGGCTGAAATTTGCGTTTGACGAGGGAAACGGCCGGCAGAAGCGCTGACCGCCCACTTTTTTAGGAAATACTGCACCGCTAGCCAGAGTCATACTGCACGAATAGCAATGCTCTTATTATATACTTATTATATTATAATACGTACCGTATTATGTTATAATTTTTTAAGTCGTATAATATAAATAAAATAAAAAATATCTTTTTTATAAATAGCTTTTTTTTCTTAATTTTAAAAATTTTAAAAACTTAAATTTTATAAAATTAACATTATTATTAAGCCATTAATATGGCCATTAATACGATTATTAATACGATTATTAATAAAATCATTAATAATATAATTATTTATAAAATTGCCAGTAAACGCTTTTAACTTATTAATTAATGCATCGCGAAATATGTGTATATTTTTAATTGATTTTAAATAATGTAGCTGTTATAACGATAAATGCACTTTAATAGCTGAAAATAACTTTATTTTAACTTTAGCGCCGGCGTTCTCATCTAGGTACCTAGGTACAAGGCAGTACGACGTATTATGTAAAATTGCACTGTATTATGTAAGATTGATTTGATGGTTTGACGGGTTGGCGGTTTTAATTCAAATGGCCCGCCGTCTACCTAGGTAGGATATCATGGATTGGCTGAACTGATGGATTACCTAATCAATCGGTGGATCTCTGAATCCCCTCAAAATCGACGGGTCCTCCGGATAGGATAAATACCTCCCCCCCTTTTTATATAGAGCCCTTAATTCGTCACGTCCTTCGAGGAAACCTCTATATAAGGTACAAGCCAAGAGTAAGCTCTAGATGCATGTACTCGCCGTGGTATGCTGTAACAACGTCAAAGGAAACCCTCCACCATCTCCATTTCCCAAACTAGACATAGTTTGCAAGCCACCGCAACGCGTCCCCACAACCCTATCTCAAAGCGATGGAACTCGTATATAGCTCAATAGGTCGATCATCAATGAGCTCCGCGACTGAATTTCCGTAGCTCTTCCATAGCAGCAGAGCGTCGAACTCGGCTTTTGACTCAACGAATCGCCTAGGATCCGATCCGTCAATAAGGAATATAGCTCCGGAGACGTCGTAGAGATGGTCATTCCAGAGATGTTAGACTTGTTGGTAGCTACCGGAATGAACTACTGTAAACCGCACACTCTTGATTACCAGTTCTTTACATGAGGGGAATAAGATATTTGGAGGTCTGGCCTAAGGTGAGCTAGTTGTGTCAGTAATCGACTTCCCAGCCACATCTAGACCAAGGACGAGGCGCATGTTAACTAGAGACAAAAATATCCCACGATGTCGTAAATCAAGTCGGATAACTCCGTCTTCTTGGTAGGTATCGGAGCATCTGTTTATGGTTCAAATGGGGGATGAAACGGCAATTGACACCGGACTGGAGTAATAGTTGCGGGAGGAAATCTGTCCTTTTTCGAAAATGACGGGGCAGGATCTCACAGGGACCGAGCATGTATACACATGTAGTTATATATAGTTAGGTAGGTGCACATGCCTGCAGTCGAAAGTTTTGGTGTGAACATGTGAAAAGCTCGAAGATTTAGACTTCCCTTTTGGCGGCGGCGAAAACTTCGGATACTCACGGACATGATGCCAAAGTTCCCTTCACTGTAAACAGTTATGTCCCTGTGATAATAGCTGGCTAACGGCTACTATCATCCAGCCGCATGTCTTTCTCAGAGGCTTAGCTGGCATGGCCATGTGACGTTCATCTGTAATACTCTGTGAGGTCGGAATATTCGGCGCAGACCTTCCTATACAATTAAAGAAGCGGCAAGCATGACCAACCCGCCGAATCCATCCATCCCCGAGCACCATTCCTCCCAATCTGCAGTGCTCCTAGATGAAGTCCCAGCATTGACGGAATGATAAGACAGCCAGGTGTCGCCGCAGGACAGCCGACCCTCGTCCAGCTTAACGATCTCGCCATCCGCGGTTAATCCATAGAAAGTCCGAACCCCCGGTTCCCTCTGGCGTTCTGCTTTCCATTTTAACTCGTCACTTGCTTCCCATAGCTGCCTCTTCGCCGGAAGTGGCGCTAGAATAAACTCGGCTGGTAAATCACACATAGCCACCGGGTCGAAATAGATGAGCATATTCACTACTCGATAGAGCACGGCTAGTCTTTGCTTCGGTTAGAATCTCCGGTACTATCTCGTTATGTAAAGAGGTCAAACCTTCGTCTTGATTCTCTAAAAACCCACTGTTTCCAGTTCGGCTCGAGTTCATTGTTACATAATGTGCATTGCGTATCGCATGTGACCCCGTCGCGGAGCTGTTGGGATATTACCTATGGCATGGCGTTAGGATCAAGGCAAAGGGGGAAGCGACAGATAGACTTACGATCACTGTTTTGACTAATAGGAGGTCTAGATTATTATGATCCGTCTCGCCTTCATCCAACCGTATGAGAACGTAGATGGTTACAGCTTGCATGGCTGCTAGTAGTTCCCACTTGCTCAAATTTTGATGCTGAAAGATGACCTGTTAACCGCTTATCACTCCTTCCTGGAAGATGACAGACCAGCATACCTCTTCAGACAAGCGTTCACATTCCAGCCGCACGTTTTTCCAGAATAGCTTTCGATTTCCCTGGACCCCGCTGCTGATCATATGCACTAGACTGATGCAATTGGTTAGTGGCTCCATGTGGACATCCTCGGTATCTCGGGATACCAAACTTGGATGGATAATGGGCGGCAGGGTATTGTGGCGCAACATCATCAGGGGGTAGGATTTCAGGGTGTGGAGGATAAGATTAGAGATTCTCTGTGCCCCAGCATGCCGTTTCGGCCGCTGGATAAGCGAACGGACGGCATAACTTGGCGTCTTTGGTATTGAGGTTCCGGGAGAGGAGACGCGTCGCCGAGTCCAGAATGGCTGATCGGTCGAAGGTGTCGAGAGGCGAGCAAGAGATGATGGCCTTGGCGAAGGGTACGGTTCATTCGTCTGTGTATTCCAGAAGTCGGCGAAATCAATATTAACATTGCCCCATTCAAGGTATTCCTCTTCGATGTTCGCGAAGTCCAGATCCGGTAGGATAAGAGCACTATTAAGCATCACATCGTCGTCGTTGTTTGCTGCTTCTTGATTATCGATACCAGGCAGATCTACCACTAAAGGTGACACCTTCGCCGGCTCGGCGGGAGTACCATCATCGTGCCAAGTCCTCGTTTCTGGAGCTCCGGATGTGTTTGGGTAGTGACATTCGACGCCCTTACTTATACATCTCGAGCCAGCGTTTATTCCAAATCAAATCAAATCAAATAACGGTGCATATTTGATTTGATCAAATCAAATCAAATATTTCGAATTTTGTATTTATTTGACGATATTTCGGATTTGATTTGACGGAAGAATGATTTCCCGGTCTATTTTCGGAACGAGACCTACTATTTTGAAAAGCCATAAACCAGCCACAGCCACAGCCACACGAGAGGCTCGTGCTTCGGCTAAACCTCGGCCCGAGGGTGAGGTTCATTATCGTAATGAATATCATAATAAAAATCGATAATAATCAGCCAATAAAAGGCTGTATATTTTTAGAATAGTGGGTTTGCATGCCTTAAAATATTTGAATCGTTTTAAATAAATATTGCCTTCGAATTTGAATTGACCAAATCAGTAAATTTCATATTTGGACCAAATAAATCAAATCAAATCAAATCAAATAATTATTTGATTTGGAATAAACGCTGTCTCGAGCATCGAGGACGCCTCTTGTCGCAAGCGGCCTTTCCCTTCGCACAATAAATGCACGATCGAGGCCGGATGGCAGTGCCAACTCTGCGAGACCGACAGTAGTATCCATGTCTCTTCAGCGTGGACTCTAGAACATCACGGCGTCAGTACAAGCTACGAACCGGTGAAAGTACAGCTGACCCTTGTTAAATGGCTTGTTGCACTGCCCGCACCGCAGCACAGGTTGCACAGAGGCTGTATACATTTCAAATTAGACCACCAGTAAATCACGGGATCAGAGCCATTGGGAGTGATTGTCCGTACCTACCTGTCGAAGAGAGATTCTAAGCTCCTGAATTGCGCTATGATGAAATACGGCGTAGGTTGCATTTGTCAGCCCAAATCAGACTGGTTCCGTCGGGCGGGACAATTTGTACAGTAGAGAGAAACGTCCACGTGATTGACTTCCGTAATGAGATACAATCTACCCCTTTCCACCAATCATAGTAACTCGATCTAGGCGGATCTTAAGATGGGATCTGTTAAGATTTCTTAATATTTCTCGTTATAGTCGTATCTAGTACTATCTAAGTGACTAAATATATTCCAAGCACGTATAATTCTAGAAAACAGTCTCACGGCTTCATTTGAAATTTGAATTTGATGATCACTCATTTTATATAGAGTACCTATGTAGTACTTTATATACATACATGTACGTACGCATAGTCGTCCAAGTTACGGACAACTAGAATTAGCAGAGCCTGCAAGCCACCGCTGATACAAATTGCACCACCCCGGTACGGACTCATTGAACAGGAGCTGTAACATGACTGAATTTAAGATTCTGTATAATACCGGGAATATGGGTTAAAAAGTCGGTTCTCGCCATCAATCTATGTTTCTTAACAGCATATCCATCTCGAAATTAGCTACTTAGCACGTGCACCTGGTAACTCATCATGGCTGAAGTTCCTCCTTTCCCTTCCCCAACCCGACGATGGCACACAAAAGCACAACCATCCACTTCTCCCGCTCGCCCCGAGTTATCTGCCAAAGGCAAGTCAATAATTATCACGGGAGGCGGTAGCACTGGCATCGGCGGAGAGACGGCCCGCTACTTCGCTGCGGCGGGCGCGTCCCGGATCGCCCTCCTCGGCCGCCGTGAGCAGCCTCTCCTCGGCAACAAGACATTCATCGAAAACAAGTACCCCAGCGTCGAGATCCATACCATATCCGCTGATGTCACCAAAAAGAGCGACATGGATGCCGCCTTCGCCCAATTCGCTGGAAATGGGAAGATCGACGTTCTTGTCCACAGCGCGGCCGTGATCGGGCCTAAGGAGTCTGTGGCGGAGGCCGACGGCGATAAGTATCTTCAAGGTATCCAGGCTAATATCGCCGGTGCGCTTTGGGTTGCCAAGGCCTTCCTTCGCCACGCAGCGCCGGATGCTGTTGCTATCGCCATCAACTCCTGGGGCGCTCATCTAAGTTTAAATGAGCTCTTCGCTTCGTATAACGTTGCCAAGATGGCAGTATTCCGTCTCTGGGATGAAGTCGCGATTGCCAACCCGAACTTGAGCATCTTCCACACCCAGCCCGGCGTGGTGCTCACCGAGATGAACCTTAGCGCGGGTGGTGCCGAGAGTTTCGAGAATATTAAGAGGGATGACGGTGAGTAAACCGGCAGCAATACCGACTATTGTGGAGCTGACCCCGACTTAGTGTCTCTACCGGCAAGCTTCAATGTTTGGCTCGCAAGTCCCGAGGCCCGTTTCCTGAAGAGCAAATTCATATGGTGCAACTGGGATGTGGATGAACTCAAAGCGCAGGCCAAAGAAATTGAGTCTGGACCAAAGTTCAACATTGGGCTTGTGGGGTGGCCCTTTGAGAACTCTAGATAGAAGCCTTAGCAAATCTGGCTTACGTTGAATGAAGGGTCTTACCCCTATTACCTTGAAAGACTGGACCAAGGGGGTCCTGCACCGATATGTGAACTAAGAACGATATTGAGAAATAAAGGATTGAAGAAAGCTTGCACTACGAACCTTTGTTCGTTGGTGTGAACAATACGATTGTCATCCCCGACAGACATAGTCAAATTAGTACATTAATAGGGGTTGAACTACGTAGGATGACTTTAGCATGTCGGCTAGGGCGTCAACAGATCAATGCGACCAAGGCCAGTTGTTTCTGAATATTGCTTAGTTTAGTAGATCTAGATAGAGCATTGCCAGAGGATACCCAGCCTAACGACGACGTCCAAACCTAAGCGAAGAACTAGAGCAAGGGCCCGTAAGTTCCCCAGATATGATTCACTCGGTTCGTGTTTACGACGACAGTCGATCACCGGATGTTGAGGCCGATGGCCGCGGAGTTGTTGCTGCATTCCTCAGCTTCCTGCTTCTATGCTCTGCTATTTGCTGGATGATGATCGCTCTGGACATTTATCAATCGCGACACCGCGACCGGCAGCATGATGTCGAGCAGGGTCCCCCGGTACCACCCAAAACAACTGGTAATAGCCGAATTGGTACGGCTGTAACTCCTCATAATATGTCTCTCTCTTCGCACCCTCCCTCGCCTTCAACTTCTTACCGAACTAGTTACACGTCAGCCGGCATTCAGGAGTGGTCTCGGCACTTCTAAAACGTTAACTATACCGTTACGAATTATTTATATCAATGAATTATGAAGTACTATTGTGGCAAACGAGATTAAGAGCTGGGATACAAGGTATGTGGGTTAATATACCTTTGGTAGGGACTATCGCTAGAGGAGAAGAGGGGGCTATGTATTAGCAATAGTTATACAAAAGTTATGGAAGACGAATAAAGTATAGCACCATTGCGAGGCTACATGTGCGTATGATTTTCAATTACTTCTATAGGGATGACTCTAGCATGACTCACCATTTCTTAACAAGGCGTGAACTACTTTAAGTGTAACTGAGGAAGTTATTTCGGGCTTCCTTCCCGGGATGTAAGTGACTCGTACCACAGGACCTCTAACTCTCCACTGCTACGCTGCTTAACCCAACTCTACCCTTGTACTTTCGATTATCATGTTACCTTCTTGTATAGACATCCGATCTCTGATGAGACTCATCTCTGCCACAAAAATACTCAAGGCTTGCCGCGATTTATAGTATCGAGCTACTACTAAGGAAGGCTCTTAGGTTCGAGGGCAACCTTGGAAACTTAACGGGGATTTCTTCTACCGTGAACTGACCAAGCACACTTAACAAGGGACCTGCTACGTGCGTAAGAACCAGAGCAGCCTCTGTCCACTCACAGAATAGGAAGTCTTTAATGATAATATTTGTAATTATATTATGTTAGGGTATTATAAAACTTCTACGTGGCCGGATTATCATGAAAGGGGAATGAATAACTGAAGAATGCAAAGTTGGGATGGCGAGTTGAAGTCAAAGCAACTTCCTCTAAGAAAATAGTAAGTCGTTTAACTAATGACAAATATACCCGGCATACCGGGTGTTGTCAACCTATAGTAGTAAGCTCTTGGCCGATTTTGGTCGCAACTAGATAGATATCAACTGAGTGTAACCTCTTGGGTCGTAATTAATTCCAATGCTCTATGTCCATTCTTGTTTCCACAACACCCCGTTTCCTATGCTATTCGTGGGCGAATTCTTACTTGGCACAGACTTGAGTGATGACTCAGAAATCCCCATCAACTCCACTTGGACCGTAGTTAGTAAAAGCGTTAACGTGGACTATTCGCGATCTGGCTTGACTAAATAATTGACTAAATTCAGCCGCTATCATCATCCCGCCAAAAATGGATAGCTATGCCGTCAGAACCAAATGCTTCATATACCAATGACTGGAATGAGACAGTGTATCTAAGCCACCTGGATTGCGAGGGGCCAATTGCTCAAGACTGGAAGGATGTTCGCTCGCGATCCGTGGATATGTCTTCCGTCCAAAGTTAGGACCATTTAGAAATTCCGATTTGAACTATATGGTAGACAATGATTCTCCGAGTCCTCGATTTACCGGTCATCCGGGTAAGACTGTGGTCGCAACCATCGGCAAATTCCTAGGTTCCATACCTCTTATCCTATGTCTCTGACTATGATACTCGGCTGGAGTATTTTATAATCTCTAGTCTACGGCATTAAAAGAGTCAAATGACTTGAACTGCTGACGATATAGTGCCCAATGATGGAACAAGGATAATAGATAATGCTTTGGTCACTTGGCACGATTGCCAGCACCCAGACGTCTACGTCATTTCTCAATGGTAGCAAAATTCCCACCTGACAATAGTGACTGTCACGTCATGCTATTGAGTAGCTGGATGGTGTTGAGGATTGGTAGATCGATATATGTACTGCACTGTCACTGATTTAGAGTAACGCGGAATAACGACGCCACTGTCGTCGTTTTATTACTACTAGGTCATGTACGCATCCGCGGAAATAAGTTCACCACGGCCGCTTCTTCCGGTCTGTAGTGATCTCACTATAACTGTATGTATATGTAGATTTCCTTACGTATATCATCGTATCTACTTTATGTTCTACTAATATAGGTCAGTGGGTCTCTCGACGTTTAATCAACCCGCGAATACCGATTCCGACAATACCCCGAGAGCAATAACATCAACGTAGAGTCTTCCTTCCGATAATCACCATGTCTATGGAAGCTCAAGATCCCATTATTCAAGCCTCTCCGAAGAGTAAGCTGACCCGCTCGCCGTGGTATGTTCTTACATGCTCACCGTCGCCGTATAGAACCAGCAATGGACCAAGGAACTCCCCGGCGCCGAACCCCCAGTCGCCCAGTCAACCGAAAAGACTACGGTTACGACGCCATGATCGATATGATGGCCGAAATGCGCCATCAAGGCGTCAACATCTCCCCGGTAGTCCAGGGCCTGGTCATGCAGCTGTACGAGGCGGCCAAGGCGGCGGAAGACCGGAGCGAACGCCTGATCAGTAAGCACGCGCAGTTGCAGGCGGAGCATACTCAGCTGGAGATCGAGTTCAATCGTTACTGTAACGATGCCAAGGAGGGATGGCAGACGAAGCCGAAGCAGCTGCTCTACGAGGACTTGCGCCGAACTATAGACTCTGTCAATAGCTCCAACCAGATGACGCGCGACGCGATGAAGAACGTGTTCGCCGAGTACATATCCATGATCACCGAGTTTTCGACCTTGCGCAAGGAGGTGGCTGCGCTGAGAAAGGAGAATGGGGCTTTGAAGGCGGAGAAAACTACGGCCAAGGGCGATCAGCCTGTGTCTATCTAGAAAATTTTTCAACTGAGTGGATTGTAAGAACAACAGATACGGATCGCCGGTGGTGGACATCTGTATCAGTCAACCTGCTTGTCACCAACCGAAGACTTGCACAGGGAAAATAGGAGGGGCGAACGGTTATAAGGGAGCTTAGCGTAGGCTCGGTCTGGATTTTCCATTATTTTAAAGTTGGTTAGGGAGGCCACCTGGGAGTGTAGGTAATAAATGTTAGATTTTTAATGTATGTCTGCTCTTTGGCATGACCTGTACGTCTAAAATTCTGAGAGCGCCATTAGTCAAAGCCTGGACCGTAAGTCAGCAGAACATCATATGTCCGGATGGTGCAGTTAAAACACTTTGTTATTCTTGGTCGGCCGAGCCAGGTCGTATCTGACTATCTACTCCAAAATTATGTGTACTGATGTGAACAGGGCTGTCCGAAGACTATGGTGGATATGCAGGTGGAAGCGCCGCGTATGGTCTTAGGCTCGGAAGCGTAGTCCAGCTCATTGCCGTATATCCACACCGATACTTGCGAAATATTGACAATGGCTACTCGTGTTCCTATCCACTTTTTCCATAAGTGTCTTCCCCCCCGTCTCGAATAGAAGCCTGTTTTGCTTCCCCGAATCCCATTTCTCCCAAATCGCCGAACCCGGATGTCGGTACCTGTTCGGGTCTAAGGAGCGGATGAAACTCGTCCAATAAGCCTGAATCACGGGGATTACTGCCGCGTTGGTGCCGTTGTTCAGGTAACTCTGAGGCGCACCACCCGAGTTCTGGGGGCCCCATATGGCCGACAGCTCTACAGCGTGAGGTACGCCGAGACCCTGTGCCATCTGTTGCGGATCCTCGACATTGTAGCGGTAGCTGTACGAGCTGGCGACGCCGTACCGCCTCATTGCTGACGATATGTATAAACCCGGGCACATGTAGCGCATATCGCCGTATACGTTGCTAACTTGACGCCAGTAGCAGCCAGTGCTCGGGCATGTAGTGTTCGGATTCGGATACATGCTGTCAATCTTGTCCAATTGCTTCCGCGTTAAATACGGGAATTGAGCGCGGAGGAAATTTTCACTCTGAGCAAGCGTGGACGTGTCCTTGGGTGTGAAGACTGTACCGCCGTTGGTGTCGTCGCCATAGATGACGGGGATCTTGACGAATTGGCCCTTCGCGAACGAGCTGTATGTGTAGTCCGTGAGAAAGTCGTAATCCAGAACCGGATTCCACATGTAAACCGGGCTGTCGCTTTGACCCGGGTATGGCCATCGAGTATTCGCAGTCTGCAACTCCTCGGTAGTCTTATTTCGCAGACAGGCAAGTGAATCAGAACCTGTGCATCCGAGACGGGTTGAAAAGTTGTCGTACTGGTACTGGCTTTCCTTGATGGTGAGAACCGTAGCAAACGATACCGACTCGGCGGCAGCCCCGTGGAACAGACCGGAATCCTTGCCTCCGTAAGCCACCTGTTGAAGACTGATGCTAGCGGCGCCCGCAGAATCGCCGCCCAAGACTACGCGGCCCGGATCACCGCCAAACTTAGCGATATGCCGATTCACCCATTGGAGCGCTTTCCGCTGGTCACGTAGGCCATTGTTGGCCTTGATAAGGTCGCCATTCGTGATGAATCCATAGGGTCCTACACGGTAGTTAAGAGTGACAACAACTATGGAGTGTCCGCTCGCTTCGATCAAGCCCGATCCGTTAAAATTCGGGTTGCTGTTGCTGCTGAAACCCCCGCCGTGGATGAAGAAGAAGACAGGTAACTTGGATCTCGGAGTCGCGTCGCTTGGCGCGTACACGTCAAGGAACAAGCAGTCCTCCGAGTTACCACTGCTGGGTGGAGAGTTGTCAGTCGCCAGACAAATCTTGCCATGCTATTATCAAGGAAATGAAGTAAGTCTCGGCGAAATTAAATAGGTGGGAAACCCGACAGTTCAGGGCGGAAAGCACGCGTACCTGGTCTGCTATCTGGGTAACATTAGTGCATGGCGGATCCTGCGGAGGCATGAATCTGAGTCTTCCGACTGGCGCCGCAGCATAGCGAATACCTAACCATTGGGTTATGCCATTGGGTGTAGACACGCCAGCATACTTGTTGCAGACCAAGTCGACGGTGGTGCTAACGGCGGCTGCTAGGCAGTAGAGCTGGCACAGCACGAGAAGGACGGTCTTCATCGCGGTCATTGGACTGCCGAAAGGGCTCGGAAGATTCCGAGCGGGAGCCGGGACTTGAGGTCGCTTAGAGTTACAGGGCACGGACTGACGTGCTAAGTTTTTACGGAGGCATCTCGACCTTCATATATGTTGATATATGTTGATGTCTGGGGTCCATGTCGTATGGAGAACACGAGTAGGCTAAACATTCCACGACATCATCTGATAGGATTCCACTCCCCCTTTTCCCTTAGTTCCGACGTTGCCCTAGCACCCCAGACATGTTCTTGAGGCTGTGTGACCCATGCAGGCTGACCACATTCCAAGGCGTTGACCAGGTGTTCATCTCCCCTCACAGACCAACAGCGCGCAAACAACGTAGATAGCGCCGCGTGATAGATGCTTAAGAGCTCGGATCGTATCTTACCGCCGGGCCTAGGCCGACGACACGTTGAGAGAATGCAACATTTGGAGAACTCTTTTCGGCACACAGTCTCGTGGGGTTATAAGCTTTCACCGTTATGGACAACAAGCCTGATTTGACGAGGCATTCAATGTGGGGAACCCCGGGATTTCTTAGGAACGCTTAGAACATCTTGAGACGTCTTGGTATTGCTTTTTTCTCCAAAACTTGGCCCAATCGGTAGGTGACCCTGGGTCGACCTGCAGGGGATCTAGATAGCAGACGGTGCATTAATTAATACGAGGGATGATTTCAACGTTGCAATGCCGTTGCTTATGTAGATATTATATATGTAAGATGCAGAGATTTATTGACTAGTGTCCAACCGCCGGAAAAGGGGGAGATTAATCCTAAGTCTTGCGGTTAGTGACAGCTGCACTTAAGGGGATAGGGAAATGTGATGTTCACATGTTCTTGACCTCGGGAGCGATTTGTACGACTTGGAAAGATATCAGAAATCAGATATCAGAAATATCGGTACATTTATCGATTTTAAAGCTCTGGCGTTTTGCTTTATCTGACTTTTCTTGGCCGCTTTACACTTTAATTTTTGAAATAATATTAACGTATTATTTATGCGTTTATTTTGCAAAAGTTATAATGTTTTAAGCATATTTTTAATACATATTTATTAAAAGCAAACAATAATTAAAAGTATAACATAACTAAATATAATTCTCTATTTTATTATCCCTTATTAAAGTAATACACTAGTTTTATACTAAATATTTTATATTTTATTTTATTATATTATCTCTTTATCCCATATAAATAAAATGCTTTAATACATAATAATGCAGCTATTTAACCTCTTACATTTAAAAGCATTTTTAAAACTTTATTTATGTTAATATATTTTTTCGCTTTTAATAAAGCTATTTTAACTTTTTAATCCTAATAATTTATAAAATTTTTAATATTTTCTTTTATCCAATAATTTCGTTAGATTGTCTGCAGGGTTTTCCTCGCTTTTAACATATTTAATGATTACATGACCAGCTTTAATCTCCTAACGCATGTAAAAATATTAAATCCTAATATAACAATTCTTCTTATTAATTACTATACTTATAGCCCATTTTTTAACACTTATATTATCTTTAAGAAATATAATAAAACCATTTAATATATAATTTAACTCGATAAAGAAGCTTTTAATCTAAGCCATATCTTTAACTGCCTCGTTTAACTTAATAAACTTCGTTTTAAATATATTTTTACTAACTACTAATTATAGTTTTAAAAATTAAAAAATCGGACCGCTAACCATAAAATAAATAATTTTAATTATCGATCATCTTATATTCATATTTCCTGATAAATTTATATCCACCGCTCTAAATAAGCTAAGCTTGTTATATACTTTATAAAAATAATTTTTATTTAAAGCTTTATATTAAATTACTTTTTTTAATTCTCCTCTAAAATATTTAGTAACTTTTTTAATTTTAATAAAATGCTTAGGGGTTAGATTTAATATATATTTAACTTATATGGATATTATAAAACTTAAATTAAGCTTTATAACGCATGTTAAAAAGTTATACTTATCGACAAAAAATGTATATTCCTTAATTTTTTTATATTTTACATTATCTTGCCATTTTTTAAATAACTTAAATTTAATTAAATTAAATGGAATGTTTATTACCTTGGATTTATTAAATCCTAAATTCTTTAACGCTTTTTTGATATATTGCTATTAATTAATACGTATGTTGTTTGTTAAGTTAAATCTTAATATCTTAACATTTAAGAATTAGTTAATATCACCTAAATTTATCATAAGCATGTTATTTTATAAACTTTTAACTAATTCCTTTAATTATTATTAATTAGTGCCGAATAATATAAAATCATCTATATATGATGTTATAATAATCTTTAATTCTTTATTAATATAAATTGTATCATTTAATATTAATGAAATATAGCTACATTTTTTTAATAAAATTTGCATGCAGGTTTGTTACATCATATCGGCTTATTTTAATTTATATAAAGCATTTAATAATTTAATAATCTTTATTACGTCATAACTATATTTAATCTTTTCTTTTAAATAAGCTTTGAAATATTTAACTAACAAAAGGAATTATTTTATAAATATTCATTTTTTTAATTTTCTATTAAAATATGTGATAATAAAATCGATTTATATCATATATTAATATTTTAAAGCGATAAAGGCTATTAAGATTTACCATAATACCACTTTTACCGTTATAACTTACGTTTTTTATAATTTATTCTCTTTTTTTAAATGAATTCATACGTTATAATATACGCTTTTAACTTGTTAAAGTCTTCATTAAATAAAAACTTCTTTTATAAAATTCATTTTAAATTAATTAAGTACTATTTTTTTGTTTTGTTAAAATTAATAAATTTAAATATCCTGCACTTTAGATTCTCTTTAATTTTCTTAAATATAACCTAACGCTAAGAATTCTTTTTTAATCTGTTTATGGCTTTTTTAAACATGGGATCTCTATCCATATATATATTAAATAGTTTATATTACTCCGAGAACTTTAATAACTAGAATTAATATCTATTATTGTCTTAAATTTTATTATTAATCTTTATGATTTCCTTGATTATAATATTATCAATTCTTAAATGAAACGTATTTAATCTATTAATATCATTCTTATATTCGCCTTCTTAAATAAAGCTTATATTAAAAATTTTGTATATCTCTTTATAATCATTAAATGCTTTATAAATATATAGCTTCAATATTTTCTTTTTAAGATACCCTCTTTTTTTCTTAATTTAACCATCCTCTAAATTAATAATATCTTAATCGATTATGTTATAATCTTTATTCCTAATATAGCTTTTTAGTTTTTTCTTATGCTATAAGCATTTTTAAATATAATTTAAAAAAGATCTTACGATATCTCTAAAATTTGAAGCTTCTATAATATCCCCTATTAATTTATAAAAAATAATATAAGATGTTTTAAAGAAATGCTTTCTGTCAACCAATTAGACAAGATAATTTCTTTTGCTGATAAATCCTAGCATTATAGCATTAACGCCTCACGTTTCTAACTTTTCTATTAAAATACATTCTTTTTTATCGATAAATATAATGCAGCGTAACCTTAAAATCCTTAAATTACTATTGTCAGGTTTTTTGTT
>JAJKLF010000071.1:0-25306 GCA_022984865.1 Hypomontagnella submonticulosa | reverse complement strand
TATATATTTATTAAATCTTTAATAAATATATCAATTAGTTATTACACCATTAAGAATTTTAAAAAATATAAAATTAATTATCTAATAAAACAAAAAAAGTTAATATTTATTGTATAATAATAAAAAAAGATAATAAAAACCTATTTATATTTTGTTGTTAAAGGATTATACTTAAGGATATAATTTCTTCATTATATTATAAGGATCTTATTAAATCTTATATCCTTAAACTCTACCATCAACTTTTATTATAATAAGGACCAAAATAAGTACGAAATAGGATTATCTTAAACCTTACATCCTAAGATATAATAAAATTAATATTATATATGGATAATTCATCCCTACTTAATTCTAGACCGTCATTACTTATTAAGTTAGATAAAGGTATTATCATATCATCTTAATCAAGAACAAATAAATTATCATCATAATCTTAAGGTAAAGAGGTATAAACAAATAATCCCATTTTAATCTTTACAATAAATTTATTTAAAAATCATACCAACTTATTAATTAGAATAAAAGATTTAATATTCACATTCTGAAAGATATTATTAAATGATTCTTAATAATCTTCACCTTAATTATATATGGGTATATCTTTTTCTTCCATCTTTACAATAAGATTTATACATTTAACTTTTACCCTATTTAACTTAACCAATAATTTATATGATAAAAGCTTTTTTTTAACACTTCTTAAAATAAATACCTATAATTATACCTGTAACCTATTAATATTAATAATAGGATATAATTAAAACCACCTTTTTACTTCTGATTTAAAATCATATAAACCAACCCTATTTTTACCTTTATAATTAATATTAATAATAGATTATAAATTAGAATTTATAATTAATTAAGATAAGCCTAACCAAGCTAAATAAGATTTAAAAGAATAATAAAGAAAAAGAAAAAATTAAGAAAGTTAGGTAACAAGGGAGAAAAAAACTATATTCTTTTAACCCTAATTAAGAAAAGTATTTACTACCTAATTATAATAAAGAAATCCCATAACAAATAATACATCTCATTAGCTAAATGATAATTATATAAACTAAAATTATAAAGGTTAATATATGATATTACTCTTTGTTAACCATAAACGGCTTTTTATTAGTTAAAAAATAGTTATTAAATATAAATTTATATAAATATGTCTTTTATCTATAATAACTTTTAGAACTTTTTTTTTTTATTTTTCTTATTATACCCTACTTTAATTAGATCTAAAGTATTTATATTTATATTTTTGAGAAAAGATGGTGTGATTTAAACCCGTTTTTAAACCTTATAAAACCTTAATCATTAACCAATATTTATAAGTTATTAATATTATCATTACTATATAATAATGGTAGTAATGAATAAAATGGTTCTAATTAAAGTGCCTAATAATAACGATAATTACCAAATAATTAACAAAAATTATACCAATCTATTCATAGATAAAATCAAATTTATAAGATATATTATAAATAGCAACATAATAGATGTATTTAGCTTAATAATTACCATTTATAAAGATAATTATAAAGATCTCCTTAATTTTATTTAAGAAGAGTTACTTACTTTGATTATAAAAGAATAAGAACCTTACAACTATAAGAAGTTATTAGTATTAAGTTAAGAGAAGATAATACCCCTAAGATCTAACTAAATTATAAGATATAATATTAAGTGTAAGATGTATAATTAGGAGATTTACTTTACGATAGGCGCTGTGAATAACCTTCTTAAATATATGAAATATAAATAATTTAATTCTAATAATATTATTAACTTATTTTATATGGCTATAAGGAAGTATAATCTTAATAAGATAATTTATAAGATTAATATACCTAATATCTTAAACCACTTAACCACTATTAATTAATTTAAAAAAGATCTATAAGAATGATATAATTAATATAAGTTAAAAATCATAATATTATTTAAGAATTAAAACTTATCAAACCTGGAGTATAAGAAGATTAATATTAAAATAGATTATTAGTTTATTATGATTTACCATATTATTAATTAATAAATCTATTATTTTAACTTAATAATAAAATATTAAAAAAGAATAAAACATACCATAGATTAGATTAAGAAATGTTAATTTAATTTTAAAGTTACCTTACCTAGACCTAAGTAATTAATCTATATACCTATGTTTTTACAAGATAATATATAATTATATAAGCTATATATAGTTACAATTATATATATATTTTTCCGGAAACCCTCACTTTTCCTAAAGCAAATTGTTATCCCTAGTGATTATCCCTTTAGATTAATACGCCAAAAGTTCTTTAAGGCTATTTCCAAATATATTAAATATTAAATCGTTAAAAAGAGGATCGACCTAATACTTATCCCATATTATCTTTTATTAAATATCCTACCCCCGCCATAACCACCAAATCCCTTAAAACCTTAAATCCTAAATAAGAAATGCTTATTAAGGCCTAGATTTAAAGATCTTCTACCCCAATCAAAACCAATACTTACATCACCCAAACCTGACTATATTAATTAATTCCATATAAATAAATACCAATCTCGATTTGTATAAATCATAAATATATGAGAGTAAATAGGTAATTAATTATAACTTACTTATCGTTAAAGATGGTTAAAATGGAATAATTATATAGTTAAAGTAATAAAAAGAAAATAAGAGATTAAAATATCTAAACCTGAATTTAAAGAGAAGAGATAAATATTAGTTTGTAAATTAAATAAAGATAACAATCTTTTTAAACTTATAGATAATAAAATTGGTAAAAAGTAATAGGTAAGTTTAACATATTTAATTAAGATATCTTAGATTAATAGATAATTAATTCTTTTATTAGATATATTATAATAAGGATATTTTGTAACATATTAAAAGAGGTATAAGTTGGGGTAAGGAGATTTAAGGGTGTTATGTAACCTTTTCTATATAACTTTACATAGTATAACCTATAACCACGCTAGCATATTCTTTTAGTATTATTATATATCTTATTAATTTAGGATTTTACTTACTTATTTTATATCTTTTGATTAGGATTATAATATATAAGGGCCGGAGCGTAGAACCTAATTAAGGCTATAAGCCTTAATTAGAGACCTCTATCCCATCCCCCAAAGCACCCTGCTCTGGCTTAATATAAAAGTATATGATAAGAATTTTACTAGTAATTTCATATAATAATTTTCTCAAAACTTAGCATAATAATGTCCTCCGAACAAATAAAACATATATATATAAATACTTATATTTTTCCAAAAAAAAAGGTTGAAAATTATGAAAGAAAGGTAATTAAATAATAAATTAATTATTCATATCAATTAATTTTATCCTTTAAAAGAAAGTAAGAATATATAATAATAAAAATATATTTATTAATCATTTTAATATTAATAAAAATAATAAAAACAAGTTAGCAAATATTAAAAGTAACATATATTATATAAATAAATTAAATTTACCAAATTTATTATTTAAAGATTATAAATATATAAAGATAAAATTAATAAATAACCTTATTAATAAATTTAGAAAATATATATTAAGTAAAAGCAAAATGCCTTTAATAGATGGAATAGTTTAATTAATAAATTATATAGAAATAAAGTTATTTAAAAAATAAGTGTGTTGTATTAAACGAAGGTTATGCTAGCAAAAAGTTATATGTGTTGTTCGAATTATATAAAATCGTTTTTATGCTTGTTGATTAACCACGTGACCAGTTATGTAATAACCTTATCACACTTTATACTATTTTATACTTCTTTTAATATGTTACAAATAACTTTAAAATAATATATCTTAATAAACAATATAGCTAAAATAATAATAACAATAATAATAATAATAACAATAATAATAATAATAACAATTAAAAAAAAAATCGTTAAATCCCTGGCGTTACTTCTTTTATCTTTTTTTTTATTTTTCCTCTCGTCTTTTTTCTTATTATTTCTTTTATTCCTATATTTATTATCACTTCTTTTATTGCTTATATATATAACTTTTCTGCTATTATTTTTGTTGTTTTTTTTGTTGTTTTTTTTATTGTTTCTTTTATTGTTTTTCTTATTATTTTTTTTATTTATATATAAATTACGATAATTATTAGCTTACCATAAGCCTTATAACAAAGCATTTATCTTATTTAATAAGGTATTTTTTAATTATTTTGATATAATAAAATTACGCCGATAACTTTCGTGATATTTCATGGTTTTTAAGTTTTTAGCTTTTAGTATTTTTATAAAATAATTAGGATAACTAGGATAATTAAAATAATTAAGGAAAGCTTATCGAATAAGCTATCAATTATTTAATAAAAATAATTAAAAAAAGCTAGCTGTTAATTAAATTATATAAATAAATTAGCTGTTAATTAAATTATATAAATAAGCTAGCTATTAATTAAGTTATATAAATAAGCTAGCTGTTAATTAAGTTGTATAAATAAGCTAGCTGTTAATTAAGCTGTATAAATAAGCTAGCTGTTAATTAAACTGTATAAGTAATTTAGCTTTTAATAAAAATGATTAAAGAAAGTTAGCTTGTTAAGTAAGTTATATAAATTGCATAACTATTAACGAGGATGATTAAAAAAGCCGGTTAATTTAATTATTAATTTAAATATCGCATAACTGTTGATTTAACTGTTAAATAACTGGTTATTAAGTAAGTTATATAAATTATATAACTATTAATAAAAATGATTTAAATAAGTTAAAAATTATATAATTATTAATAAAAATGATTAAAAAAAGCTGGTTAATTTAATTGTTGACTTAAATATCGTATGGTGGTTAATTTAACGATAACTTTATTAAACGAGCCAGCTAAGCTATTTATTATAAAAGCGGTCTTTTTAAAACTTAAATTGCAAAGATTTAAGTTGCATAATTAACGTTATATAAACAAAGGTAAAATGCCCTTAATAAACGAAATAACCTAATTAATAAATTATATAAAAATGAAGTTATTTAAAAAATAAGCGTGTTATATTAAACGAAAGTTATATTAGTAAAAGGTTATATGTATTATTCAAATTATATAAAATCGCTTTTATGCCTGTTAATCAGCCACGTGACCAGTCACGTGATAACCCCATCGCACCTCACATTGCTTTAATATCATTAAAACTTAAAATTATTAATAAATAAAATAAATAATTAATAATTTATAATAATATAAAAACATTTAATTATATAATAAATTATTAATAACTTAAAGATGTTATCGATAATATTAAAATTATTAACTAATTAAAGCTTATAATAACAAATAATATTATCGATAATATAAAAATAATAAATAAAATTAAATTTATTTTATATATTATCACTAAATTTTAAAACAATAAGTGAAAAATGATGGCTTTAAAAATTAAAATTTAAATATTTAAATATAAGCTTAGATTTAATTTATTACTGAAAACTAACTTTTACTTTAATAATAGTGTTATTATTAACTATCTTAAAAGGTTATTAATTATGAAAAGTTATATTAAAGAATTAATTTTTATTAAAATTATTAAAATTAAAGAAATTTTATATAAAAAGATTATCGTTACGATAAGGATAATAATCTTAACATATTTTATATAAGTTATATTAATTTCCTATTTCAATCTTTTATATAAAAAAAACTTTAAAATAATTACTTTTTATTAAAAAACATTATATGGCATTATTAACGCTAATATATTAAAAAAAATTACTTATCTTAATAATTCATTAAAACTTATTATTATTTATGATAAGATAAAACTTAAAACATTAATTAAAATAAATATTATAACTTATAAAAGCTTATTACAATTATATGAAAAAAAACAAATACAACTTAAGTTATATCATTAATAAACAATAAATTTATAAGTAATAAAGATTTTTTTTCCACTAATTTTAAGCTGTTAAACATTGTAATTAACATACTTAATTTAAACAATATACTTATAAAAAAAATCTAGAATATAACAAATACTTTAGTCCTAAAAATCGAAAAATTAAAAACACCACCACTTAAAGTTAAAAAATTAAATAACTTACTTTATATTATTATAAAAGATAATATATATATTTATAATATTAATTAACAATTCACCAAGAAAATACATTAATTAACAGAAAAATTGGATATTTAACACAATCAAAATATTATTAAAATATTAAAAAAGGAAAAATTATATATTAATTTAATTAATAACTAGTAAAATAAATATAAAGCCAATAAAATATATTCATTAAACATTTAAAATAAAAAATTCTTTAATAAAACTTTTAACAAAATATATAAAAGAAATAAAATAAAATAGATAAAAAAACTTATACCATTAAACACCTTTTATTTTATATTTTAAAAAATAATTAAACGAAAGAAAAAAAGACAAATTATTATTAACCTTTAAGTTTTTAACCAATATATCTTATTAAATATCTACTTTTTATCATGTTAAAAGCATATTATTGCCAAGTTTTAAGACAATAAATATTATAATTATATGAATAAATTTATATTCTTTCATTAATTATTAATTACAAAAAAACATTATAATAAAATAATGGTAATTTCCCCTCAAAATTTGGAAATATTTAACGTTATTTTTATAAATCATCAAAATTTGCCCATTAACACCCAACAATTCATAAATAAATAATTATTACCATTTATTAATTTTATAATTATATATGTTAATAATATTATTATATTTAATAAATTAAAAATTAAACATAAAAAATATTTACATTAATTATTTAAGATGTTTATAAAAATAGGATTAACACTTTTATTAAAAAAGTCTTTTTTTTAGATATCTTTTAATTAAACTTTTAGATTTTATTATTAATGATAAAAAAGCAATTATTTTTAAAAAACGTTTAAAAACTATTTAAAAAATTTAAATATTAATAACATTAACTAATTTAAAAATATATATCGGTTTAATAAATTTCCTTAAAAAATATATACTTTATTATTAATAAAAGATATAATCATTATAAGATTAAAAAATCAAAATGTTAACAAAAAAATATAAAAATAAAAAAATTCCTTTAATAATATTAACTTATAAAAAATATATATTAAAACAACATTTTAAGCTAACACCAATAAAATTAGAATCTTTTAAAATTACATAAGAAGATTTATTTTAATTAATGATTCTATCTTATTAAAATTTAAACAAATAAACTTTTATTAACATAAATGTAGTTAAATAAGAGCATTGCTATTTGTGCAGTATGACTCTGGCTAGCCGTGCAGTATTTTCTTGAAAGGGAAGGCGGTGGCGGAAATCCGGCGGCCGTGCCTCATCAAACACAGATTTCAACGAAAACGCGAATAACTTCGCATCTAAAAGCTCTACGATTTGATAATTACCATAGTTTTAATTGTCTCAATCTAGCGACTCCAAATAACCATGTTTCGAAATCTGCATCCCATATTTGGCTGCGCTGTTGAGGATAATACGGAGATCGCGGCGATTTCGAAATCGACTAAGTACGAATATAGCCGAGGAATAGCCGGGGGAGAGAGCCGGCCCCGACACCAGCGCCGGCTTCGTTACAGCATAGCTGAACCCGACCAGGGCTGCAGGATATGAAACATATATAGAAAGAATCGCTGAATTCAGAGCTTTTCAACGATCCAAACTATCAATTGAGAAAAGTCGTGGATGCGAAGTTATATAGCTTTTTGTCGAGAATCGAGGTTTTGATGGTTTTGGCGAGGGAAAGGCCCGGCAAAAGCCCTGACCGCCCACCTTTTTAGGAAATACTGCACGGCTAGCCAAAGTCATACTGCACGAATAGCAATGCTTTTAAATAATAAGGATTTAATATGATGATTTTTCATTTAAATCGATCATAAGATAAAAAAAGAATTCTTATCGATATGATAAAACTAATTATAATTTTATTTAAAACATTAATAAAAGCTAAATCTTATTATGATATAATAAAGTTAGAAATAATAAATTTATATTAAATATATTAATAAATGTATGTTTAATTTTAATTTTATTTAAAGTTAATTATCATTTTAATTAATCATAATATAATAAAAGAAATTATTAATCAAACATCCTTAAAATTAATTAACTTTAATAAAATAAATAATAAGCTTATTATATTATTAAATTAATTATTATAATTTAATTTAAATATATATTATATATTAAAGTGTTAAACTTAATTTTTAATATATTATTAAAGTTAGCAGTATTTAATATTAAAAAGATATTATAAAAAAAGATAATAAAAGAAAATCTATTCTTAAAAATATTTTAAATAAATTTATTTATCATTTAATAAAAATAATTATTAACGATAATTTTAAAAAAAAAGTTATAAATAAGTATACTATTAATTAACGATTAAATTAAGGGAAACACTAGTTACGCAGTATTAAGTTAATTAAATATATAGTATTCCCTAAAAAAATAGGCGGTAGGCAGAAATCCGATGACGTTACCTCATTAAACAACTAAATACGTAAATTTCAATAAAAATGCAGATAACTTCGCATCTATATATCTAAAAATCTTATAATTTATATAACTTTATTTCTTTTAATCTAACGATTTTAATAATATATGGTTTTAATGTTATATCTTAATTTTAAGCTGGTTATATTAAATAATATAGAGATTTTAGCGATTTTTAAAACGATTAAGTATAAGTATAGCCGGGGAATAACCGCTGGAGAAAGCTAAGCCGCTTAGTTCGCTGCCAAATAGCCGCACAAAACGAATAATACAACACTTAAAACTTATATCATTAGAATTATTGAATTAAAATCTTTCTATTAATAATAATTATTAATTAAACCAAAATTTATATATAAAGTTATTAAGGTTTTTATTACAATTCGAAGTTTTAATAGTTTTGGCGCGGGGGACGCCAGGCAGAACGCCCCACCGCCTTTCAAATCTAAAAAATACTACGCATTTAGTCAACCTTATACTACGCGACTAATGTTTCCTTAAATTAAATAAGACAAATTTTAAAGATAATTAAAAAAAATAAGAAAGATATTATAAAATGATTTTAACATAAATTAACAAAAAAACTTATATATTATATTAATGATATTAATAAATAAAAATTAATAATACCATTAAATTATGTTAAAGAAATATTTAATATTATATATGATAAAAATACCATTTCAGTTTTAAACATATGATTTAAGATTTAAAATATATATATATATATATATATATATAATTTATTTAAGAAAATTAAAAAGTATATTAATTTTTACCTTAAATATTAAATAAATTATATTAATAAATCTAAATTAAATAGTAAATTATTATTAATTAATTTAATCAATTAATCATTTCATATCATTATTTATTAAGAAAACATTATTATGTTAAAGTTTGGGAAAATTATTATACGAAATTATTAACGAAAGTTTTATTATATAATATAGCGAGAAATATGAGATATGCTTATAGTAATAAAACCTTATAATAATGTTTAAAAAAGCAACGTATCCTGGCTTAAAGAATTAAGTTTTATATTTAAATGATTATTTACGTAATTTTAGCTATTTGCGCAACTTTAATTACTTTTTTTAAATCAGTTAAATAGCTTAAAAAAATAGCTTAACTTAATCGTTTTTTATATTAAAATAATTATTTGCGAAGTTTTAGTTATTTTTCTTAAATCGGTTATTTAAGCCGAAAGGAAAATGACTTATACTTAATCGTTCTTTTATTAGAATGATAATATGCGAAATTACGGTTATTTTTATTTTAATAATTGTTTGTAAAAAGATAAGTTATTTAATATAAAACGATTAAAAATAACGCATTCGTTTTAAAATTAATAAAAATCATTGGCAGTAAAGTTATAAGGTCGAATAAACGTATTATTCGCGTGTATGTAAAATATGTAATTTGTAATTCGTAGTTCGTAATAACGTAATGGTAAAGTGAATAATTTTATAATATCGTGATGTGTTTGTACGATGGTAAAAAAAAAATAAAAAAAAAACCTGGTTCGAGGCTTAAAGAATGTGGATGTTTATTTTTTTTCTCATTAACTGTTATTTTAACGGTTAAAAAATCCTCAACGGTTAGCCAGTTTTTTAACGGTTAGAAAATTACTATTAATTAAAATTTAAACTTTTATTATTATAAGTTTCGATAGTTTTAAGAATTTTAACTAAATGACTTTTTAAGTATTCTCGTTATTGTATTTTTGCATTATGTTAACTTTATATTATATTCGAAGTAAATGATAAGAAATTAAGGTTTTATTGTTATTTATGTGATTAGTTAAATTTATTTAAGCTTTTAATTAAATGCATTAAGTTAAATACACTTTATGTTTTAATTACCACGTGATATAATTAATAGTTTAAAAGTCTTTTTATTAAATCATTTAAATCTAAGATATTTAAGATTTTTAGTTTTTTTATGTAAATTGTTTTAAAGCGTTTTTATTACTTTGATTTTTTAATTTCCTGGATTTTTTTGATTTTTTTAATCTTTTTGATTTGGTTAAAATAGCTTTAAAGCGTAAATTATCGTTAAATAATTTTACTACTTTTTTTATCGTTAATAACGTATAACCTTTTCTTTTTACTTTATTTTTAATTTTAAAAATATATCATTTTTTAACTTTTATTAATTAGCATAAATACTTTATCGCATCGTCGTATAAATCGTTATATAAATCGTCGAAAATTTACCACGTATTTTGTTGTTAATTACTTTTTATCTTACGATTTTTCTTGCTTTTTTACACTTATAGTCGATTTTTAACTACTTTTTTTAATCGTAAGTTTTATCGTAACAATTCTTATTTACTCGACCACGGCTTATTTAGGATTTATATTAATTAATTATTATTTTAAGCCGATAAACTTTTTTATATAATAATCGCTTTTACCTTTTAATTCGAAGATTTTTATAACGTGATATTAAAAAAGTAACGATAATTTATACGTCGATTTTAACAAAAAATTTAACTTGTTTAAACTCAGCGATAAATAAATATAACGTCACCGTACTATTTAATTAAACCGAAAAAAAACTATTATAATAGTAAATAAAAATTAATAGTAACTTAAGTAATTTAAAATATCCAAAATCTTTTAAATTACTTAAATATTTTTAGTTTTTTTATGCGAATTACTTTAAAACGCTTTAAAGCGCTTTTATTATATTAATCTCCTTAATTTCCTTAATTTTCCTGATCTTTTTAATCTCTTTTATCTTTTTCATCTCTTTCATTTCCTTTATTTCCTTCATTTCTTTTATTTCTTTCATTTCTTTTATCTTTTTTATCTTTTTTATTTTTTTTATTTTACATCTTATTGCCAGCCCGCATCGCCAACGTTATCGTTTATATTTCACGAATTTATAGCTTCCAAACAAATATTAACGCCTTAAACTTACTTTAATTTTATATACCGTTATACCCTCCTTAAAAAATTCTACAGCCAGCGCAACGAATCCTAAAAAAAAAAGCCATACGTTTTTAAGCTTCCCGAAGTTTACAAAAAGCCGTAACTCGAAAACGTGGCTTTTTTTTTCGAGGCAGCCGTGGAATTTTATAAAATTTCATTATTAAATTATTAGTTATTTTTTCTAAAAATAATCTATAAGTTATAAAAAGTTTTTTAATATTTAACATATTAATAATTATAATTTAAAATTTTTTAGACTTTTTTTATTTTTTTTCGAAATCTCGGAGATTTGAAAAGGCCACGTTTTAGAGCTTACGGAAAGCTATGTTTCGGACATTTCGAAAGGCCATTAAAAAAAAAATAAAAAAAGTCCCAAAAATTTTTCCTCGCGAAAAACAAGGTTTATTTTATATTTAAAATAAAAAAGATTTTTTAGATTTTTTGAAAAAATAAATGAAAAAAAAAAAGTAGAAATCCCGTCCGAAATTTAAGTCATGTGATTAGGTCACGTGATTATTACATAAATATTATATGATTATTATGTGGTTATAATATAATTAAGTTAAGCCAATTAAAACGTATAAATAAAACTTATTAATTATAAAGTAATATTTTTATTAATTATTTTATCAGTTTTCTTATCAGTTTCCTTATTAATTTCTTATTAATTTCTTATCAATTATGTGAAAAAAAGCGTAATATGTCCTCCGAACGAAATAAATTTAATAAAAAAATTATATTAATATTTAAAAATATTACATATAAAACATATTATTAAATTAAATTAACTTTAAAAGCCTTTTTATTATATAATTAGCAAATATTAATAAAAGCAATTTTAAATCGTAATTTTAAGTTTATTTTTAAAATGTAATAAACGATTTTTATTTGAATATAAATTAAATTAATTATATTAATTAATTATTACTTATAAATAAATGATTAAATAAAACAAAAAATCAAGAAATTAAATTAATAATTTGTTTTTATTATTTAATCTTTTTAAAATTATAAAATATTATTATACCGATATTACAACATAACTTTAATAATTTAAAATTTATGTCATTAAATAAATTTCTAAATAAAATTATTTATAAATTTAAATTAAAAACAATTATTTTATTAATAAAAATATTATATAATATAATTAATTATAATATTATAAAAAAGTTATATTAAAAGGAAGTTAAAGTAATAATAGATTTTATAATAATAAATTTAAAAATATATTATAATATTAAATATAAATTAATTTATTTTTATATTAACGATATAATTTATGTTATGTAATGAAATGCTTGGTTATAATTAAATGCTAAATCTAACGATGTTTTTTTTAAGAATTAAAGAAAAGCTATCGAAAAAAGATCGGTTATATATAATTGATTTATTTATATAAGCTAGAATTAATTAAAAATGTTTGTTTTTAGTGTGTTTTATACATTAATAATGTAATTAATTAGTTAAGAGAAAGTTATAATCTCGTAACATACTTTTTAGCCATGTTGATTCCTATCGGTAAAGTTATTTATTAAGGTTAAAGCTTTTATTTATCATAATAATGTTATATAAAAAAAAGAGGTAAATTTGCTTAATTGTTTTTAATAAATGAAATTATACTAATTGTGTTTTAAAATTTTTATATTGTAAGGTACACGTGTTACCTTTATATTCACATTAAAATATTAGATAAATCATAAATTTTTATATGTAAAGTAATTTATAATGGTTTTATATATTTTATGTCGCTTATGTTATTAATGTAAAAAGTATGATAGCTTATATGTATAATTGTTAGATATATATATCTCTTAATTCTTTCATGCTTAAGTCTTTAATGTTAACTTAATTTAATAATTTTTGATTTAAATTTAATTAATTTTTTACTTTTAATCTTTTAATTTTATTAATATGTTTTTTCGGAATAATTGTAAAGCTTTAACTTTATATAAAGCTAATATAAAGAGAATTAAAGAGGTTTAACTTTATTAACTCTAAGTTTAAGCTAAGGATAACGCTTGAAATCGTGAGGATTTTAAAGATTTTAAGGATCTTAATAAAGTTATTTAAAAGTGTTGATAGATTTTTTCATTTTAATAACTTATTAGCTAATTATTTATAAAGCTTAAAAATAATATAAGTTGTTTAGAAGTTGATTAATAAGCTTAAAGTAAAAATAATGTTAATTAAGTTTAAAATAACTTTGGTTAAAGAGATTATAAATAATTTAATTTAGTTAAAATTAAGATTAAAATTTCTTTGCATGTTTTAATTAAAAAACTTAAAATGTATGATAAAAAATGATAGATTCTGTGTTAATGTTATTTAAATAACGTTATGTTTAGTTATTCTCTCGATAAATGCCATGATATAACGGTTAGTTGTAGTTATTATTATTATAAATGTTCTTTTAGTTATAATTATTAAGCTTTATAAGTGATTTAAAAATTTAATTAAGAGAGATTCCAAGTTAATCAGGATTAATAAACTGTTTAATATTATGTTTATAGCTTTTAAATATTTACGTCGATTAAGATTTGATATTTTTTAAGTAAATAATACTTTTATTAATGTTAAATATAATATTTAACCAAGTTATAAGCTAAGCTTCGAGACTTTTTAATGTAAATAAGTAATAATATAATTTGGGTTAAATTAAAAAATAAGTTAACTTGTTTTAAAAAGGAATGAATTAATTATGATAAGGATAAAAAATTAGATAATAATAATATAATTCTTTTATTTATTTTATTAAATTGAAAATTAAGGCTTAAGCATTAACGAGATGATGAAAGTAATGATAAAGTGATACTTTTCCTCGTAAGTTATTTTTTAGTAAAGTTGTTAAATCTTTGAAATTTTTTTATTTTATGGTTTAAGTAAGTGATATCTATTTATTTAAAGATATAAGATATGGTGGCGTTTATGTAATTTTGAATAAATAAGTTAAAAGATACCTTATAGTTATGTTATGGCTTTATTTTAATCTTTAAGTTTTTAAAGATTATTTTTTCTTTAGATTTAATATTTTAAAAGTTGAATAATGCCTTAAAATATTTAAATTATTATTTTGAGAGGTTTTTAATAAGGTTATTTGTAAGCATTTAATCTATAAATAAATATATTATTTAAAAGATTTTTTTATATATTTTTGCTTTAATTATATATTTATTATATCGATGTAATATAGCTTAATAATTATACGTTTTTTTTTCAATGATTAATTAAATGATTTATTAATTATTGCTATTAATATGCCATTCTTTTAAATTAAGTTAAATATCACGAAATAACCATTAAAATGTTATAATTTTTTTAGCCATGTGATTTAAGATAATTAATTCCGCTTTAATAATTAATATAAATATTGTAACTTAATAAATAAATCTTTATATAACCGGTCTATTAAACAATAAAATCACGTATTTATATATTAACTATTTAATTTCTTTATTATTAATAAATAAAATATTTTTTATAATTATTAAAACTTATATCTTAAAGATTTTACCTTTATATTTAATATTTAATTAATAAGTAGTATATAAATATTATATCATTTTATTAATCATTTTTATATACTTTGGTTTAAAATTAATTAAGAATTAAAAAAATAATGTCATAACATACATTATATTTAAACGTAATATAATTGTTATGTATAAAATAAATTTCATGTATTTTTAATATTTCTTAATTTCAACTTTTAATATCATCCTTAAGAATTTAATTAATTCTTTAAAGCTTAACGGTATAAATAATATTTATATATTATTAATTAAGTTAAATTTTAAAATTATTTTCTTAATATAATTTTTATAATTAAAAATAATAATATATTTCTATCGATTTTAAATAACTTAAATCTTTAAATATTAATTAACTTTTCTTAGAATTTTAATATTTTAAGAGTTTTTAATTAAGTTTATAATTTTGAGAATTGTTATTTACATTTTATGTTTTTATTATTAAGAGCTTATTTGCATTTTAATACATGTAGCAAGGCTCATGTTTGAAGCCGTTAAGCCGCGCTTTTAAATGCAGTTTAAACAATATATTCTTTCACACAACTTCTTTTATATTATGCTTTACATAATGTAATTTAGCTTATTTAATTTATTTAATTAAATGCTTTTAAATAATATAAATTTCAAACGTTTACGACATTTAGTTATTAAGTTATTTATGGCTTTTTTCGGATAAAATTTACGTTTAAAATGAAATGTAGCCGCCGAAAGGTATCACGTGATACGGCTTAATCGCCTTCGATTTTTCTACCTTTATAATTTTATAATTAAATATCGCAGTAAAATACAACCGGTATTAATTAATTTGTAATTAAGTAAAAAGTTAAGTAATATAAATTATAAAATAATATAGATTAATTTCATAAAGTTATTTAAGTAAATTTTGGCTTTTACGGCCGGGTCGTTTTAACGGCTTTAAACGTAAGCTTCGTTTTATATATTAAAGTATAAATAAGTTTTTAATAATAAAAACATAAAATGCAAATAACAATTCTCATAATTTTAATGGCTTTAATTTTATATTTCTTATAATAAAGCATTAAGATATTATTTATATATATTAAAATATACATAAATTAATTTACAATATAAAATAAGCATGATTTTTTAAGTAAAATAATTAAATGAATTTTATTAAATGAATTTTTAACTTTTTTATATCATATTAATAATAAATTATATAGCTTATAAAATACTTTTAATAACTTGATACATTTATTTAACTTTTTGAATTCATTAAATAATTTTATTATAATTAGCTTCTTTTTTTTCAAAAAAACATTAAAAAAAATATTTTTAACGTTATATTATTTTATTTTTAAGTTATAATATGCTATAATAACCATTATTATTCTAAATGTTTTAACAATTAAAGTAAATATATATATACATGTATCTTAAAACATATTTTTAATGTGAAGATTTTTTTATATTATTAAGGGAAACATTAGTCGCGCAGTATGAGGTTGATTAAATGCGTAATATTTCCCAGATTTGGAAGGTGGTAAGGCGTTCTGTCTGGCGTCCCTCGCGCCAAAATTATCAAAACTTTAAATTGTAACAAAAACCTTAATAACTTTATATATAGACCTTAGCTTAATTGATAATTATTATTAATAAAAAGATCTTGATTCAACGATTTTAATGATATAAATTTTAAGTGTTACATCATTTATTTCGCGCGGCTATTTAGCAGCGAACCAAGCGGCTTAACTTTTTCCGGCGGCTATTCCCCGGCTATACTTGTACTTAATCGTTTTAAGAATCGTTGAGATTTTTATATTATTTAATATAACCAGCCTGAAATTAGGATGCAACATTAAAACCATATATTATTAGAATTGCTAGATTAAGAGGAATAAAGCTATATAAATTATAAGATTTTCAGATACATAGATGTAAAATTATCCGCATTTCTGTTGAAATCTATATACTTAACTATTTAATGAGGTAACGCCACCGGATTTCCGCCTACCGCCTACTCTTTTAAGGAATACTACGCATTTAGTCAACCTAGTACTGCGCGACTAGTGTTTCCCATTATTAATTATGACTTATATAAAATTAGGAATCCGATCTTATTAAATTTATAATTAAATATTTATATTATAAATAAAGGTTTATTTTTTACATTTTTAATATCGATTATTTTTTAAATATTTTTATTTACTATTACTTAGATTTTTAATTTAATGTTATTTTTAAATTTATTATTAAAAAAGTGATAATTTAAGTTTTTTTATTATTTTAACAACAGTTTAAATAAGTTATTCTTATATATTAAAGGTTTTAACTTATAAATAATTATTATAACAACTATATACAAGGTTTTATAAACTTTATTTCCTTTATTAATCATTATTTAATAATTAATTAAATAAATATTAAAAAAGAATTAAAAGCTTTAAATTTAATTTAAATAGATATTATTTCTTAAATATTTAAATATAATAAATATTACAAATATACCACCAATATTTTCAGATCTATTAAATCTATCTTTTAAATTTTATTTTTTTATTTATTCGCTTCTTTTAAAAATAAATAAAAAAACTTTCTTATTATATTTATAATAAATTGATTTTATTATTAGATCCTCCTCTTAAAGATCTGATAAGGTTAAAATTACCTTTTTAATATATATTTCTAACAAAGATCTCGGTAGCTTATTATTATTTATACTTTTTTAAGTATTCCTCACTTTAACAACCATTTATTATAGCTCTAAAATTTTATAAAAAGTTATAAATCTTTATTACCAGTTTCTAAAACTATCCTTAATTAGCTTGATTATAATTATAAAGTTTTTATTAATAATTTTAAATATACCCATCCCTAAATTATAATCCCCTAATTAACTTTTTAATTAATTAATATTTAATATAAGTGTTTTATTTAATTAAATAATATCAGTAGTAAATTTATAACTATAATTAGTTTAACTATTTTATATATTTAACACTTATGAAATAACTTATAAGATAATATTATTTATCCTTACAGTTAACTTTATTATTTTTTTATTAAATATTTAAAAAGGAACTTTTTTTTTTTTAAGAAATAGAACTTAATTTTATTAAATTATATATCTTATATAAGAATAACTTTATCCCTTTAAAGAATTTATATATAATAAAGGTTAAAAGTTTTATATTTAATTAAATATTTAATATAAGTTTTCAATTAAGTTTTATACTTTTTCTATTTAATATTTTATTATTTTTCCTTAGTTAAAACATAAACTTTACACCTATAAGCATAAATACCACTTTAATTAAGTCTTAGATTACTTATAAAATCCTTAATTATAATAAGATTATACCATTTAAAATATTAAGTAAATTAGCTTTTTAATATTTTAATTAATAATTTCTTTCTATTTAAATGGTTTAAGCTTTTATTAATTAGATATATTATTGTAGCAATGCTTTTTAACTATAATTCCTTAAAAAGTCTGGTATTAAAAAACATTTTAATTAATTTTATAATAATCTCTTAATTAGCTTTCTCGATTTTACCTATAAGCTTTTTAATATACAATAATAAGATCTTTAATTCGATCCGTTCTTAATAAGCTTATTATACATAAATTATTAACGTTTTAATTCTAAGAATTAACTAATTATTATCTTAACAAATTTTACATATTAAGAATTTAAATTACTTCTTAACCTATACTTTAAACTTTTAGATAATGATTTAAATATTATATAATATTTTTATTAAATGAATATATATATATCAAACCATTATATTTATCCTTTATTATTAAAAACTACCCATTTCTATTATAAGCCATAAGAAAATCAAATAAATCTCAAATAATTCTTTAAAATAATTTAAGAACTTTATATTTTAATATTTTCCTTAAAACCATTCTTTTAACATAGGTTAATACATACACTTCATATTAAATCTATTAGATATTGTTAATCTTAACCTTTCTTACGTTATATATAAGAGATTTAAATAATTTAAGGCTTAAATAATTTAATTTTAAATGTTATAAGTCTTTTAAATCTTTTCTTTTAAATAATGGATTATATAAAAGTTTTTTTATATCTTCTTTCTTTAAAATAAGTATATAAATAATCCCAGTAATATTTTAAAGTATATTATATAATAATATTATTACAATCACTTTAAGAATTTAAGAATAAATAAAAAAAAGCTTATATTCAAGGAATATTAAATTCTCCTTTTTAATAAGCTTTTTTAAAATAATATTTTTCTTTATTTTCTTATATTTAAATAAATAATTTAACTTATAATATTAAATACCATTGTTAATAAATAAAGTTTTAAAAATTATATTTAAATGAAACCTTTTAACATAAATAATATTTTTAAATATAAGATCTAATGAATTAAAATTATTAGAATTATTGAATAAACCTTTTATCATATGTTTTCCTTTATTAATAATAAGAAAAATAATAATATTAATCTTAATTACTTCGCTTAAATTAATAGAAGTAAAAGAGCTTAACATTAAAAGAACCTTATTATTAATTAAATAAATCATAACGTAATTATTATAAATCGTATTTGCCGAGAATAAATGCCGATTCAAATTAATAATAAAGTAAATGCTTAAATTAATAAAACTCGACAAGCTAGGAAATAATAACATTACAATTATGTTTTTAAAGTAATCTTTCTTACTAGAATTTTTACTTTATTTCTAAGAATCATTTATCACTTAAAAATAAGACCTGGTTTTTTACCTTTAAAAGCCAAAGTTGTAATTTAATGACTTTTAATTTAATCACTTTTTTAACTAAAACTAAATTAATTTAATCACTTTTTTAACTAAAACTAACCAGATTAATTTAACTAAAATTACGTAATTTAATTAGTTAGTCACCCTTTTGACTAAGACTAAACTAAGAAACTAATTTAGTGATAAGAAAACTAAGAAAAAAACTAATTTTATTTTTTCAAATATATTTAAAGTAGTACTATTTGCGCAGTGGGTGGTGTACTATTTGCGCAGTATTCTGGGTCGGCCAGCTGGCACTTATCTACTTATCTCTATACTCATTTTGTATGGCTGGATAAGTATCTCCCATGCCTAAAACCGCTCCGACAAGTCAAACACTAAAATCCTCGAATAACTTCATATCTAGGGATCTTCTCAATTGATAATTAGCATGTTGAATAGCTCTTAATTCAGCGATTCCAGAAATATATATTTCATAAGATGCATCGCTGATTTCACTGATCTATACGCGATCGAAGCCAGGGCTGGTGTCATAATCAGTTAAAATCAAAAACACTAAAGTCCCAAAATCGCAGGCCAGCGACAGTAGCCCTGGCTTTATTCGACGATATCTCAGCCAAAACGGCGATGCAAACTATGAAACATATATATTTGGAATCGCTGAATTGAGCGCTTCGCAGCTATGCTAATTATTAATTGAGAGCCTTTCGGAATATGAAGTTATTGAAAGATTCGTGTGTTAGGCTTGTCGGGATGGATAAGGATGCATAAAAGCATGAGGGGTACATTAAGAGCCTATCAATTTTGGTGGGCTGGCAGGTACCTGCCATGCCACCTGGCAGACCTGAAACACTGCGCATATAGTACACCAAGCACTGCGCAAATAGTATTACTTTATATTTAATAATTAAAATTTAAAAATAATATATAAATAAATATATTATTTAACTTATTATATATTTTATTACTATTAATATATTTATAATTATTTTAAAGCAAATTAATTATTTATTAAAAAATATTTTATATTTAAATTATAAAATTAAAATTATTTAATAACGTTTTAAATGTTCATTTTTTTATTTTTTTAATTATTTATATATAATACTTAATAAGAAAATAAACTTCTACGCTTTTCAACTTCAATTTAAATTATAATTAAAACCTAAATATATTTTATTTATTTTCATTTTCATTATTTTTTTCGTATTCTTTTTGTAGTTCTTTTAATTCGGCAATTTTCCAGCTTTTTAATAAAGTTAAATATTTGACTGTTTCTTGCTTTAGTTGATTTCTATTTCTAGTAATAATATTATTAGAAATGGAAAAGGTTCGTTCGATAGAAGCGGAAATAGCTGGAATAGCTAAATATAATCGAGCTAAAATCGATAAAATCGGGTATCGTTTTTTATTTACTTTCCACCAGTCCAAAATAAGAAACTATAAAAATCAGTAAATAAATCTTTAAATGAAATAAATAATACATGTAATAAAAATAAAAGGAAATAATTAAAAAAAAGATTAATATTTTAAAAAATATATATTAATATATATTAAAAAGAAATAATTTAAATAGAAAAAATAAATAATAATAAAATGATGCATAATAAGAATCATCAGTTAAACTAACGTTTTTTGAGTAACTAGGTTTATGGATATAAGTCTTTAATTCTTTAGATAAATTTAAATCAATACGACGTGTATTAATATAAATATCATCGTCTAATTCTTCGTTATTGTCGTTATTTAAAAAAACGTTCAATTCGTCAACGTTAAGAGTCTCTTTAAACCTATAATAAAAAAATAATTAATAAAAGTTTAATAAAATAAAAAGAAGAATTAAATAAAAATAAAAATACTTACTCGTTATATTTTTTTTGAATTAAATTAATAACGTCGGTTTTAATATTATCGTAATGATATAAAAGCTAATTAAGGTTAAAATGATCTAATTTATGATGTGGATTTAAAAATAATCCTAAAATAAAAGGTTTTAATTTTAATAAAATCGGTGGGGTTAATTTTCGAGGGAAATATTTATTTAATTTCGAACATCCTGCTCGAATAGCTTCAATTAAGCCGTCGTATATATTTTCCTAATATATAATTAATTAATAATGAATAAATAAATAAAATATAAAAATAAATATAAAAAACTTACATATTTAGGATGTATTTATTAATTTCGTCGATATTCGTTTATTAAATCGTCCAGCTTTTTCCAAATAGAATAAATATATAATAAACCAGCTGATATGATTATATAAACCTCGCCTTGTAAATAAATCGAGGGTTTAACGAATATTTCAAAAATTCGTTTTAATTCTTTTAGGCTAAACCAATCCATAGAATTTAAAAATATTTTTCTAAATTTAATATGGTTAGTATTTCGAGCCGTATATTTTAAGGGTTCTTCTAATTCTAATACTGTTAAAATTAAACGATATGTTGAATTTCAACGAGTAGCAGAATCTATTAAAAATTAGTAAAATAAACTTTTATGATTTTAAAAATATATAAATATATAAATATATAAATAAAGAAAATATACAGACTTAATGGAATTATTTTTTATTATAATTTGATGGTAAAATATAATCGTCTTTTGCTTTTGAATTCTTATTAAAAAGTCTCTTCGAATATTTGTTGTATATTTTATTAAAGTAACAATTCGACGAACTCGGTCCATTAAACCTAAATTAATTATTAATAAAATATATGAATAAATATAAACATAAATAAATATATATATATATATAACTTATTTAAGTAATTTTCATCTCCATTAACTTCTTCGTTTTCTTGTAAATTCATAATATTAAAATTCGTATATAATGATAAAAATTCGGATATATCATCATTACTAATATAATCTTTCAATATATCTTGAACGATTATATTAATAATATGAGAAACGCAGCGAATATCGTTGGTAAATTCAGTGTTAAATCGTTCTAAATGTTGTTGTTTAAATAAATCGATAAAAGTAGTATTGTTTCGAGCGTTATCTCGAGTAACACTATAAAAATAATTAATATAATATAATATAATATAATATAATAAAATAGTAAAATAAAATAAAATAAAATAATAAAATAAACATACTTAAATATATTTTTTTAAAGTAATATATGGATAATTTGATAAAATCTTTTCGAATTCTTCGAAGATATATATACCTGTATGGTTTGAAGTTAAATTTTGAAAACCGATTAATTTATAATGTAAATAAAATCGGAATCCAAAAACGATATAATAACCCCCATAAAAATAATATTTGATTTTGAAGTCCATATATCGAAAACAATAGAAAATCTTCCATTATTTTGAATATGAATTTCCAGGCTTTTATTAAAATCATTTAATGCATTTCGATAGGTGGTTTCGAGTAAATCTTTAATTTTCCATCGATTAACGACAGGTGAGTCCCTAAAAGTAAATTAATAAATATAATAAAATAAAATAATAATATATAATAAAATAAAATAAAAAGTAAATATATAAAATAATAAAATTTGAAAATAAACATACGGATTATAATATTTTAATAAATTTTGAAATGAATTAGAATCAATAATATTAAATGCTAAGTTATTTTCAACAATAACATTTAATATTTTTAATAAAGCTTCATTTTCGGTAAATCTTTCAGCGATAAAAGTGTTATTTCGAGGTCGTTTTTGGCTTATAAATCGTATAATACGTTGGTAACTGGTATATCGGATTTTATAAATAAACGTTAATAATATTATTAATTATAATAATAATAATAAAGAAATAACTTACTTTTTTTTCCTGGTTTTTTCTGATTTTTCATTAAACGCAATTTCAGGGTGTTTTTTATCGTAATGGCGAGTAAAATTCGAACTTTGAAAATTTTTAACATTCGTAATAGTTTTATAAGTACAACTAAAAAAATTAATAAACATATTAAATATATATGATATAATAATTAAATAAAATAAATATACTTACCTTGTATAAGTAATAAGCATTTGGCGAGGTTTAAGTAAATCGATAAGTAATAAACGCCGAGTATATAATTTATTTTTAAATATATAAATTTTTGATTCTTCGTTTGGTTCTAATTTAAATTCGACTTCGTTTTCTTTATCGATTTGAGAAGTAGAACTCGAATCTATAGATTCTTGATTAAATGAATCAATAAATTCAGGACGGTCTGAATTTAATTTAAAAATATCAGAATCAGCCATTTTTAAAATAAAAGATTTTATAAATTTTAAAAGAATTTTATAATATAAAAATCATATATAATATAAATGTATATATAATTGTGTATGTAGATCACTTATAATAAATCAAAATGTATGCAATCGTGAAGATTTAAATGAAAAAAAAAAAGGAATACTGAACGATATATATATTAAAAGAATTCGATGAAAAAGATTAAATTAAAAATAGCTACCTTATAATTACCTTGTAGTAATCCTAAATCCTAAAAATCCTAAATCCTAAATCCTGAATCCTAAATCCTAAATCCTAAAAATCCTAAATCCTAAAAATCCTAAATCCTAAAAATCCTAAATCCTAAATCCTAAATTTTAAAAATAAATAAAACTTTTATTAATAAATTTGATTTTTAAATATAAAATACATGGCTTTTGCCTGATCTTTTAATGAATTAAAATAATCAAATCATTTTCATATTAACATAAAATCGGCTTTAACATAACGACATTATATAACCTTCGGAGATTTGCATACAGCTTTTATTAAAAAGCTTAAAGCAGAAAACGAATTTAATATGATGTTTTTTTAGTACTGGAATCAACGATCAACTCAACAAGTAAGTTTATTTATATATATATATAATTTTATATATTTTTATTATATGTTTTTTTAAATATTATTAATTAATATATTTATAAGCTTAAGAATCTCAAGCTTCCCACCTTTTATATAATTATCATATGTCAATATATGGTAATTATTATAAAATCAATAATGGATATTTTTATCCAACATCACAAAGTGATTTAAGCGATTTAAATCAATTTAAAGATGAATTTCGAGTAAGTTTTTTTTATTAATATTTTATTTAATTAATAACTTTAATATACTAATGATTTAATAAATTAAAGAAGAAATTATAACTCAAGTCGATCATCAAGAATTCATGCAATTACCGATACATCCTAATTGGTATATAAATACCACGGCCATATAAATAAAAAACAAAAATAAATGAAAAGGATTTTATTTATTAATAAAATCTTTTTCATTTATTTAAAACCTAAAAAAATCGTTTTTCTTAATTTTTATAGTGATAAAATAAATACGTAATTAATTAAGTTTTCTTAATTAATATAAGTTGATTAAAGTTAAAATTAAATTCTTTAATTAATTATTTATTTAAAATAATTCATATGTATAAAATTAAGTTATAACTTTAATATATATTATATATATACTTATATCTATTATAAAAAACATTTTATAAATATGTAATAATTGTTATATATTATATAAAAGTTATTAAAAATAATACATAATTTTATTTAAAAAAAATTCATTATTTATTTAATTTTTAATTAAAACTTAAATATTTTTTAAAAAATTTTCTTGTCATTAGTTTTTTTTTGTCACTAAGTGATTAAACTA
>JAJKLF010000069.1:0-29054 GCA_022984865.1 Hypomontagnella submonticulosa | reverse complement strand
ATACCTTTTAATAACCTAAATCTATATTTAATATATTTATAAAAGATATTTACCAATTTAACAACATTTATTATCTTAAAGATGGCTATAAATAATATGATTTTTATAAAATAATTAATAACCATAAAGATTACATCATAAATTTAACCATCCTTTCTTAAGATTAAGAATAAGCTAATAATAAAATCTAGATTAATCTTTTAAAAAGGTTAACTAAAAAAAGGTAAAAATTAAAACTAATTATATAATCAATACTTAAACATTTTTATATTATTATATTTTAGATATTTTATAATATACTCTTAAATATTTTATATAAAACCTTTTTAATAAAACTTTTACGATAATAGTTTAATAATCTTATTTACCCCTTAATACTTTACTTATAAATTATTATAATATTAATAAATAAGTTCTTTTTTTAGGGCCCCTTAACTTAATATAACCAATTTTCTATAAAAATATAACACATTATCATCATTAAAAAAATAACCCCTTCATATACCAAAGTAATTACATATAATATCAATTAACACTTTAATATTTATATCTTTTTCTTATAATTTCTTAATTATATTATATAAAGTAGAGGATAGAATATTAAAGTTAGATACCTCACCGTTTATAACTTAACAAACTTAGTCTTTTATTATATATTAATTTATTAACCATTTAAATTCTACGGAGATATTTTACTTTTTTAAAGTTATTTTAACCTTTAAAACTTATTTATTTATATAATAATTTTTAAATTAAATAATAACCATTATTTAGGCTTTTATAATTACTTATAACTAATAGATTAAATAAATATAACGATTATCACCTTTATAAATTTAGCCATACCTTTAAGCGGTAATAGAAATTAAAATTATTTATACCTTCTTTTTTATATAGATATCTAAACTTTTAAACTAATTAAAGCTTATAAATAGATTTAATCTTTCAACAATAACTTTATACTTATAAACTTTAAAACCTACAAGTTGGTTTTAGCCTTTAAACAAATCTAAATTTTTAATAAAAACTAGATTTCATTTAATCTCCGTAAAGAATTTATCATTAAACCATAATTTTTAAGTTAAAATAAAGATAATATTATTATAACACATCTCCCTAAACATATAATCTGGTTTTTAGGAGGGGTTATCTACTTTATTAAATTTATTAAATCGATAACAAAGGTTAAAATTAAATTAAACTAATTAATAAACTTAACAAACAAATTATCTTTAGAGGTTTCTCATAAGTAATTTAATAATTCTTTTTAATACTTAATAATCAGTTCAAACAACAAAAATCTTTCCCAAACTTTCTAAGAAATATCTTTAATACTCAAACTTTTTACAATAACAAAGAATTCCTATTAACTAATATACCAACAGAATTTAATATCACTAAATTTCCTTAATTAATAAATTACCAAACGTTAATTAAAACTATATTTTTAGGATAAGATTTTAGAGATAGCTCATTACAAAACATCTATCTCATTTATATTTTTAGCTTAAGATCTTAATAACATATTATAATAATAAAATAAAAGACATCCTTTAATACTTAAAAAACTTCCTTAACTTTTTCAGTTTAATCAAAAGATAACACTTTATATTCATTATTTAACATACAGATAATAAGTTTAATAATCCGTAAATAAACTTTAATAAACTTTTAATAAAAGTTTAAAAAACTTAAAAACACCTATATATTTAAACCAATTCCAGAGTTAACTATTAACGGATAATCTCAATTTATCGGAAATTTATAAAAATACCTTCGACATTTATAATAAACCTAAAAACTTTACTTCATTTTTGAAATATTTATATTTGGAGGTTTAATAAATAATTAATATTAATAAAGGTATTCATAAATAAGTTAAAGATAATGTTTATATTTTTTTATAATATTAAAATATATAAGAATATCGTTTAAATATCTTACATAATAAGTTAGGGCAAGGAAACTCAGGGGCGTCACGTAACCTTTTTTATATAGCTTCGCACAGCATGGCTTACAGCTGCGTTAACATATTCTTTTAACATTAATATATATTATATTAATTTAGGATTTCATTTATTTGTTTTATATCTCTTAATTAAGATTATAATATATAAAAGCTAAAATATAAAGTTTAATTAAGGCTATAAGCCTTAATTAAAACCTTTATCCCATCCCCTAAAACATCCTATTCTAACTTAAATGGTAATTATCATGGGATTTAAACCTATAACCTTAATCTTAAAAGGATTATTTATAATAATTAATATATAATTTCTAATCATTTATGATTAACGAATATATTTATATTTTAACCAGAAAAACTAAGCTAAAAAGTTTAATAGATTACAAAATTAATAAGTAAATATTGATATTCCTTAATTGCTAATTAAAGACTTTTATATAACTTTACCACATCGATAATGTAAGTAATAATGACTGCATACACACATGACTTACTGATTATGATATTTTAAAATATCTTAAATATATAACCCAAAATATAAGATTATAACATAGACATAAATATAGATCATAATAATAAAGACCTACTTATCTAAATAAATAATAAAGATATTAATAATAATATTATTATGAATATATAATTATAATTAATGTTAATAATTTTTAAGAGATTATTATTAACCTAAATAGATGAAGATTTTAACAATTAAGGATAAGAACATATTGATTATGCCAAAATTATATTTAAAAATAGATACTTAAATAAATGTTAATATTAAAAAAACCTTTATAATAAAGCCTTATTTTACCAGCCAAATGTTTAGAACCATATAATCAATAAACCTTAATATAAATCCTAATTATAATAATTAAGTTATTAATGTCTTTATTAATATAACATTAATATTATAAATTATTAAAATTAGATCTATAACTTATATAATTAGATATTTTTAACTAATATTTTAAGTAATATGTTAATAATCATTTTCTTTAACACTTATATTATAAGATTAATAGCTAAAATTATGGTTAAAAGGCTAAAATAAAGACTAATATTAAAATCGTTAATGCCACCTATTATTTCACCAATAAATCTTCTTTTCACAGGTAAAATAAAAGATTATATTAATAATTCGATTATAAAAACCTTATCTTAGTTTTATAACACATTACCTCAAATCTTTTTATCTTAAATCTAAGAGTAATATTACAACTACTAAATATTAAAGCTAACTTAACTTTCTTATTAATTATTTACCTTTTACAGGTATAACCAATATCTTAATTATTTTTTTTTTTACTGTTACATAAAATATATCCATTTTATAAAGAATTTAAATATCCAAAAAACCTATTATACATAAATTTATAACAACTACAATATGATAAGGACATAAGTTAACCTTATTTAAACCACTAATATCATTTAAAATATTGTTAAAACCTATAATTAATATAATTAGAAACCTATTAATAAATAAATCATTAAATCCAATGATAATAGGATTATCTACATCATTTAATCTATTTATAAGCCAACAATTAATATCGATAAAATTAGTATTAATAATGTTAGGATTAAGTGATTTATTTATTATAAGAATAAATTTTAACCTTTTATTATTGCTTATTTCTTAATATATTAATATATTGTTAAAAGCCTTCATTAAATTTAGAGATATTAAACTTAAATCCTCTGAAAATCTAAACGACTTATTTAAGATACTAGCTTTAGGATATATATTATATGATAATTATTATTTAATTATTTTAGGATTAATTATTAACCCACCTTTAATTATTCTTTTAATATCCTTAATATTAAAGGTAATAAACCTTAATATTCATCCCTATAATTTATTAAAATTAGGATTATAGCTTTCTTTATATTAAGTTATAATATTAATAGATATTAATTAAGATTATCTTATATTATTTAGCTTATTTAGGATTAGCTTATATTCTTGATTTAATATTAACTTCTTATACTTATTAAGAATATTAAATTTAGAAAAAGTACTAACAGGCTAAAGCTTTTCATTATTAATTATATTATTAATAAGATAATTTATACCTGATTTAACGCTTAAATCAATAAGCTTAATATTTAATTTATTATCTTAGATTTAGATCTAATCTAAATCCGATTTGTAAATAATAAAGCTAATTGCTAACCCTTACACTATTTTAATATATAAAATAGATAATTTTGATAAAGTTATTATTATTTATTTTATAATCTTTAATTCCACTGATAAGGCGTTATGTTTTAATGGTAAAGGCATGATTTAATAGATTAAAGATTTAGAAAAATATTTTAACAAATATAGTAGCTTTATAGATAATATAATATAGGATCTACTAAGATAATCTATTAACTTAAAGATGAAAAAAGTAATGAAGATAATATTAAAAGGAGTTAAAACTTAAGATAATATTAAGGAGGCTTTATTAAAAATATTTAGAACTTATAATTCAATATAGGTTAAATTTATTAAAATAAAGCTTAAGGAATTATTTAATAATTATATCTTAAAAGATCTTTTAGAGATCGACAATCTGGCTAAAGATTTTACTATCATTTTAAAAGAAGTAAAAAAAAGCCAAATAATAAACCTAATCCTAAAGATTATATTAAAGGTTTTAAAAAAGGATTTATAAAAAAGCCATAAGTAATATTATATTTTATAAAGGTTAAAAACTAAAAGATATTAATAAATTAAAGTTTCTAAACCTAATTAAAATTATAAAAGATTAGGTAATTAAAATAAAAAAATGTTATTATTATAAGTTTAAATTATTTTGTTATAGTAAGTATAAAAATTAAAAGTTAAAATCTAAGTGTTACTGATATTAATTATCATTAATTTTATTATCATCAACTTTATCATTAATAAGATTATTATCGGAGAGTAATTTGGATTTAGATTTAGAGTTACAATCTCTTAAGCTAAAGAAAAGAGTGGAATTTAGAGAGATTAAGCCTATTAATAAACTTGTATAATAAGTTTTAAACAATAATAATTAAATTAAAAAGCTTATAAATATAATCAAAGTAATAAGCTTAAATATTAATTAGATATTAAATAAGATTAATGCCTTAAGAAATTAATATTTATATAAATTTTTAAGGCATTAATATCTGAATGAAATCATAAATTAACAATTTATCTAAAATATTTATAGTTAAAATTAAAGTATGCCTATGTAAATTAATATAATAAATGTAGAAATATCTAATTTTAAATTTTATAACCTAAATATAAATAGTTATAAATAATTATAAATATTTGATAAAGGTAATTATTAAGGTATAAGAAATAGATAATATTTTACCTAATTAAATTGGAGATTTTAGTTTTGCGTAAGCGCTTATTATTTTTATAATAATCAAAATAACCTCCATTATAAAGATAAATATCTGTTATTATTTAAATTAGAAAAAGATAATATCTTATACTTTAATTATTAATCTATAAGATATCATATTAGATCTAAAAATAACTTATTTAAGATATAAAGATTTAAATTCAAACAAGACGTAATCTTTAAAACCAGAAATTAAGGAATAAAAAAAAGTTATAACTTATTATTAAATATTTATAATTAGAGGAAAGGAGGCTTATATATAATAAAATAAGCTTATTATTACCTAATTAAAGCAAAGAAAATAACCATAAATCCGAAATTTATAATATTTATAATTCAATTATAATAACAGCCTTAGCTTTAACCTCTGCCTATTTAAGCTAATTTATTTCATTTTGAAAAAATGGATAATTATGATAAGAACATGGACTTATTAATTAATTACATATCATTAATAATAGTATCTTTAGATAATTATTAATTAATGAAGTTTTGACTAGAAGATTTTAATTAAATGAAGGTTATAATCTTTAGTATTATTAAATAAAGGATAAGCTTGAATGATGAATTTATCTTAATTATTTAAGTTTTTAAACCTATGGTTAAAGATAATGATATGATCAAAATTCTTAAACTTAGATTCTTATTATTAGATAAGAAACCTATTATTAATCTTATTAAAAAGGAAATTAAAATATAATAACTTATTATAAAAAAGTTTTATAATAAAATGGTGAGATAGTTTTAATATGAGTAGATTAGAGATAATAATAAAAAGAAGTTTGATATTATATGAGAAGAATTAGTTTAGAATATCTTAAGCTTTTAAAATATATATGTTAAAATTATTATAAAAATAATTATAAAAGATTTTACGTTTAATAAACTTATCTAAATCTTAGAGAATTAAGCTAAAAAGGAGATGAAATAAATAATAAAAATAATTAAAAAATTAAAAACTAACCTTTCAATTAAGATTAATAATATTATGTTAAGGATTATTTTATAATTTTTTTTAATGAAATAATATTTATATTTATTATTACAATTTATTATATAAATAGATAAGATAAGTGTTAAAAACTTAATCATGGGAATTATTGATGTTATGGCTCATATAGGTAAGGTAATAAGTTATAGAAAGCTTGATTTTATTTAATTGAACTACACGAGTAACATAAGGTTAAGATTATATAGAGATAACGTATGGGCTATTGCGCATGAGCTACACTAACGCCAGCCTAACATTACGTATGGATTATTAAGACTTTGGGATCTATTAATATCCCCCTCATAAAAAAGAACGAAACGTCCTTGTTTTAAAGAAAGAAATGTCTTTATTTTAAAGTGAGAAAATAATAAAAGAAAGAAATATTTTTGATTCTTGTTATAAAAAAATTTAATTGTTTAAATCATTCTAACTATTTGTAAAGTTTGGAAACTTAGCTGAGGCTTTATCGTTATTATTTATGCAGAATTTCTTAATTTAACTAAACATTTTTCTTTATTTTTTTAGATTTTTTGTTAGGGAATGTTTAATCTTTAGAAGATTTATATTAATCTTCTATAACTATTTAATTATTATCTTATTTATCTTATTTATGTTTATAATAACTTCTTTAACATATCTAATTTTTTTTGCTTTGTCATCATAACTTTTATTATGGTTTTAGTTTTTTTTATTTAATTAAATTATTTTATCTTATAAAGCTTTAATTTTAACTTATAAGTTATAAATTTTATTTATAATTTATTTAAGAATTTGCTTAATATCATCTTCTTATTTTAGCTTTTCTTTTATAATTATAGGTTAAGGTTATTAAGGTTTTATATTTATTAGTTATGGTTTTATGTTTATTAGTTATGGTTTTATATTTGTTGATTAGGCTTAAATAGTAGGTTATTATTAAGTATTCTTATTACACAACCATATTTAAAATGTTAGTTTTTTTTTATTTTTAGATGATTATAATAACCACACAAATCCTATCTTATATAATAATTTACTAATTTTTCTTAATATTATGTCAAAGCTTTAATTATTACTAAAGATTTAAACTATTTCTAATACATTAGATATAGGTATAAACTTATATAATTCTTCTTAATTAACATTATTCTTATCTCAATCTACCACTTTTATCATTTGTTTAATCTCTACAAACTTAGCATTTATTTTTTTATAGAGTAGGGTTAAAAATATATACATTAATATTAATATACCTTTAAAATAGTTAATGATTTTTATTTTATTAAATTATAGCTTAATCGTCATATGTTTAATCATAATTTTATAATATTTCTTACTAACTAATTTGTTTTATTAGTTATTATTTGTTAGGTTAATTTATATAACTTAACAATTGTTATTTACCATAACGTTTAATCCTAGGCGATAATAAGTTACTAACACAATAATTATATTTATCTAGTTGGGAATATTATAAACAAATTTGTTATATTTTTTTAATTATTTTTAAAATGTATAAATGTTTTGTTGATCATTAATAATGTCAAGTCCAATTTCACCTTAATCAAAGGTTATAAAATTGTTTGCCATCATTTATTTTTTATCGTAACGACCAAATAAAAGTAAAATAATTAAAATGAAACAATTAAAATAAACGATTGAATATGTATAAACTTTGGCTGTAAAGATTAAGTAGATGTATGTGAAATTAGTTGGATTAATGAAGCTTTATGTTGTAATCATGGTTTAAATGATAATGGGTCAAATTGGTTTTTTGGTTTGGGTCAATTGGGATGGGAATCTTAACTTAATCTTGAATTTAAAATAGAGTTCTGGTAATTGTGTTGTAGTTATTTGTAGATGTTGTTGTACTTTCTTAACATTTCAAGGGAGGTAAAAGTAATAGTCTGTTCCTCAAAAATATGACTCAAATATTTGTCTTAAAGATTGTAGTCACTTTTTATTTGTTGAATTTTTATTCGATATACTTATTACAGCTTCCTTAAAAGATCCTGACACTAAAGCTGTTATTTTTTGAGCTGGCGTCTCATGGTACAACCTTACCATTTCTATAAAAATTGATTCTTATATTTTATTAATTTCAGGTATATATTGCTCCTTTTTATTTATTAAAATTGCTTTCTTTAATTTTAGTTCTTTAAATGTTAATAGGTATTTTTTATTATATTTATCTACAAGTTTCATTACATTTTACATTAAGATTTTACGCTAATATCATATATTATTAGTTATTATGTATAATTTTTAATAAACTAAATATTCTAAAGTTAATCATCCTTGTTTATTCATTTTTCATATAATTAATTTTTTAATTTTATAAGATAATTATTTATCATTATCTCCTTTAATAATAATATATCTAGCTTATAATTTTTAATAATTATAAAGATCTTTGCTTTAAGGAATTTTATATAATTAAATAATAGATATCATATTAAATATCTTCCAATTAAGTGACAGCTTTAACTTATAAGTTAAATCACTTATTCTTTTTATAATAATTAATGATCCCACTTTCTAAATTAAGAATTTCTATAATAATCTTTTTGGCAATATATAACCCTTATATAAGCAGAAATATACTAATTTATTTTTTTTAAACAAAATTACTTTATATTTTAAGTTATATTTTATTTTTATATTAATTATTGCTAAATCTATAATAGCTTTGGCTTTGCATTAATAAAGATTCCTTAATATTTTAAAATCAATTATATTATAAAAGATCTCTAATAATAAAAGAATTATTCATGGTTTGAATTTATATATCACTTTATTTAATAATTATCTTAAGGTTTTAGATTTTAAATTATTCATATTATATTATAACGCTGGTATTATTAATATTTATGGTATATTTGATGTAATATAATAAAATTGTTACGTAGTGAAATGCTTGGTCATAATCAGATATTAGATTTAATAATGTCTTTTTTAAGAATTAAAGAAGAGTTATTGAAGAGGGATTGGTTATATATAACTGATTTATTTATATGAGTTAGAGTTAATTAAGGAATATCTGTTTTTGGTGTGTTTTGTATATTGATAATGTAATTAATTAGTTAAGAGAGAGTCATAATCCTGTGATATACCCCCTAATTATGTTGATTCTTATCGATAAGGTTGTTTATTAGGGTTAAGACTCTTATCTATCATAACAATGTTATATAAAAGAAAGGGGCAAATCTGTTTAATTGCTTTTGATAAATGAAATTGTGTTAATTATGCCTTAAAATCTTTATATTGTGGGGTGTATGCGTTATCTTTGTATTTATATTAAAATATTAGATAGATTGTGAATTCTCATGTGCAAGGTAATTCATAATAACCTTACATATCCTACATTACTTATATTGTTAATATGGGAGGTATGGCGGCCTATGCGTACAATTCCTGGATATATATATCCCTTAACTCTTCCACGGTTAAATCTTTAATGTTGATTTGATTTAATAACTTTTAATTTAAATCTAGTTAATTTCTTACTTTTAATCTCTTAATCTTATTAATATATCTCCTTGGAGTAGTTGCAAGGCTCTAGCTTCTTATAGAGCTAATGTAGAGAAAGCTAGAGAGGTTTGATTCTGTTGATTTTAGGCTCAATCCAAGGATAATGCTTAGGATTATGAGGATTTTGAGGGTTCTAAGGATCTTAGTAAGGTTATTTAAGAGTGTTAATAGATCCTCTTATTTTAATAGTTTATTAGTTAATTATTTATAAAGTTTAGGGATAATATGGGTTGTTTGGAAGCTGATTAAGAGGCTTAGGGTAAAAATGATATTAATTAGGTTTAAGATAACCCTGGTTAGGGAGATTATAAGTAATTTAGTTTAGTTGGGATTAAGATTAAAACTTCTTTATACGTTCCGGTTAAAAGATCTAGAGTGTGTGGTGAGGAATGATGGATTCTATATTAACATTGTTTAAATAGTGTTATATTTAGTTACTCTCTTAGCGAATACCATGATATGGTAAATAGTTATAGTTGTCATTGTTATAAATATTTTTTTAATTATAGTTACCAAGCTTTGTGAATAACTTAAAGATTTAATTAAAAGAGATCTTAAGTTAATTAGGATTAATAGATTACTTGATATCATGCTTGTAACCTTTGAATACCTGTATCAATTAAGATCTAGTATTTTTCAAGTGAATAATACCCTTGTTAATGCTAAATATAATATCTAACCAAATTATAAGCTAAGCTTTAAGATTTTTTAATATAGATAAACAACAATATAATTTAAGTTAAACTAAAAAATAGGTTAACTCATTCTAAAAAAGAACAAACCAATCATGATGGGGATAAAAATTGGATGATAATAATATGATTCTTTTGTTCACTCCACCAGATTAAAAGTTAAGGCTTAAGCGCCAACAAAACGATAAAAATGATGATAAAGATGATGTCCCTCCTCGCAAATCGCTTTTTAATAGGGTTATTAAATCTTTGGAATTCCTTTATTTTATAACTTAAATAAGTGATATCTATCTATCTAAGGATATGGGATATGGCAATGTTTCTGTAATTTTGGATGGATAGGTTAAAAAGATACCTTAAAGCTATATTATAATTTTATCTCATTCTTTAAATCTTTAAGGATTATCTTTTTTTTAAATCTAATATCCTAGAGATTGAATAACGCCTTAAAATGCTTAAATTATTATTTCGAAAAGTTTTTAATAAAACCATCTGCAGGTATTTAATCTATGGATAAATATATTATTTAAAAAGATCTTTTTGTATACTTTTGTTTTAACCATATGTTTATGATATTAATATGATGTAGTTTAGTAATTATATGCTCTCTCTCTTTAGTAATTAGTTGAATGGTTTGTTGGTTATCATTATTAATATACCATTTTTTTAGATTAAGTTGAATATTATAGAATAACCATTAGAGCGTTATGGTTTCTTTGGTTATATGATCTAGGATGATTAACTCCGCCTCGGTAGTTGATATGGATATTATAGCCTGATAAACAAATCTTTATATAATCGGTTTATTAAATAATAAAATTACATATCCATATATCAATCGCTTAATTTCCTTATTATCAGTAAATAAAGCATTTTTCATAATTATTAGAGCTTGCGTTTTAAAGATCTTACCTTTGTATCTAATGTTTAATTAATAAGTGGCATATAAATATTGTATTATTTTGTTAACTGCCTTTATATACTCTAATCTAGGATTGATTAGGAATTAAGAGAGTAATGCCATAGTGTATATTATATTTAGGCATAGTATGATTGTTGTGTATAAGATAGATCTTATGTGTTCTTGGTATCCCTTAATCTTAGCTTTTAACACCACCCCCAAGAATTTAATTAACTCTTTGAAACTTAACGGTATGGATAATATTTATATATTGTTAGTTAGGCTAAACTTTAGAGTTATTTTCTTAATATAATTCTTATGGCTAAGGGTAATAGTATGTTTTTGTTGATTTTGGGTAATTTGGATCCTTAAGTACCAATTAACCTCTCTTAGAATCTTAATATCTTAAGAGCTTTTAATTAGGTTTGTGATTTTAGTGGCTTTGGCTTTGTGTTTTTTATAATAGAGTATTAGGATATTATTTATATATATTAAGACATATATAGATTAATTTATAGTATAGAATAGGCATGATTTTTTGGGTAAGGTGATTAAGCTAATTTTATTAAGTGAATTTTTGACCTTCTTATATCATATTAATAATGAATTACATAGTTTATAAAATATCTTTAAAAGTTTAACATACTTATTTAGCTTTTTGAATCTATCAGGTAGTTTTACCATAATTAGCTCCTTCCCTTTTTTAAAAGCGTTAAGGAAAGTGTTTTTGATATCATATTATTTTATTTTTAGGTTATAATATACTGTAATAGTTATCATTACTCTAAATATCTTAGCAACTAAGATGGATGCATATATATCTTAAAGTATATCCTTAGTCTAAAGATCCTTCCGTGCTATTAATTATGACTTACATAGAGTTAGGAATCCGATCTTATTAAATTTATAATTAAATACCTATATCACAAATAAAGGTTTATTCTTTACATCTTTAATATTGATTATTTTCTAAACGTTTTTATCTACTATTACTTGGATTTCTAATTTGGCATTATCTTTAAATTTATTACTAAGAGGGTGATAATCTAGGTCTTTCCATTATTTTAATGGTAGCTTAAATAGGTTATTTCTATATATTGGAGGTCTTAATTTATGAATAACTATTACAACCATTATATACAAGGTTTTATAAGCTTTATCTCCTTTATTAATTACTATCTAATAATCAATCAAATAGGTATCAAAAAAGAATTAAAAGTTCTAAATTTAATTTAAATAGATATTATTTCCTAAATATTTAAATATAATAAATATTGCAAATACACCGCTAATATTCCCAGATTCATTAAATCTATTTTTTAAATCTTGTTTCTTTATTTGTTCGCTCTTTTTTAAAACAAATAAAAAAACCTTCTTAATATATTTACAATAAACTGGTTTCATTATTAGATCCTTTTTTTAAAGATCCAATAAGGTCGGGGTTACCTCCTTAGTATGTATCTTTAACAAAGATCCCGGTAGCTTATCATCATCCACACCCCCTTAGGTATTCCCCACCTTAATAGCTATTTACCATGGTTCTAAGGTTTTACGGAGAATTATAAATCCTTGTTGCTAATCTCTGGGGTTATCCTCAATTAGCTTAACTACAGCCGTAAAGTTTTTATTGATAGCTTTAGGCATACCTATCCCTAAATCATAATCCTTTGATTAACCTCCCAATTAATTAATATCTAATGTAGATACTCTATCCAATTAGATAATACCGGTAATAGATTTATAATTATAATTAACTTAATTATCTTATACATCCAACACTTATAAAATAGCTTGTGAGATAATATTATTTACCTTTATAATTAACTCTATTATTTTTTCATTAAATATTTAAAAAGGAACCTTCTTTTCTTCTAAGGAATAGAACTTGGTTTTGTTAAATTATATATCTTATATGAGAATAATCTTATCCCTTTGAAAAATCTATATATAGTAGAAGTTAAAAGCCTTGTATTTAACTAAGTACTTAATATGAACTTTTGATTAAATTTTATATTCCTTTTATTTAATATTTTATTATCTTTCTTTGGTTAAAGTATAAGCTTTATACCTATAGGCATAGATACCACTTTAATTAAATTTTAGATCACTTATGAGATCCTTAATTATAATAGGATTATACCATTTAAAGTATTGAGTGAACTAGTTTTTTAACATTTTAATTAATGATCTTTTTCTATTCAGGTGGCTTAGGCTTTTATTAATTAGATATGCCGCTATAATAGTGTTTTTTAGCCATAGTTTCTTAAGGAGTCTAACGCTAAAAAACATCTTGATCGATTTTGTGATAATCTTTTGGCCAGCTTTTTTAATTCCATTTATAGGCTCTTTAATATATGATGATAAGGTCTTTAATTTAATCCCTTCTTGGTAAACCCATCATATATAAGCTATTAATGCCTTAATTTTAAAAACTAATTAATCATTATTTTAACAGATTTTATATACTAGAAGTTTAAATTACTTCTTAACCCATGCCTTAAACTTTTGGATAATGATTTAAATATTATGTAATATCTTTCTATTAAATAAATACGTATATATCAAGCCATTATATTTATCCTTTATCACTAAGAACCATTTATCTCCATTATAAGCTATGGGAAAGTTAAATAAATCCTAAATAATTCTTTAAAATGGCCTAGGAGCTTTATGCTCTAATATTCTCCTTAATACCACTCTCTTAATATAAGTTAATGTATATGCTTTGTATTGAATCCATTGGATACCATTAATCTTAACCCCTCTCACATTATATACAAGAGATCTAAATAATTTAAGGCTTAAATGACTTGATTTTAGATGTTATAGGTCCTTTAAGTCCTCTCTCTCAGGTAGTGGATCATACAAGGATCTTCTCATACCCCCCTTTTTTAAAATAAGCATGTAAATAATCCTAGCAACACTTCAAAATATATTATACAATAACGTTATCACAATCACTTTAAGAGTTTAAGAATAAATAGAAAGAGGCTTATATTTAAGGAATACTAGGTTTTCCTTCCTAATAAGCTTCTTCAAAGTAATATTCTTCTTTATTTTTTCATATCTAAGTAAACAATCTAACCTATAGTATTAAATACCACTTTTAACAAATAAAGTCTTAAAGATTATATTTAAATGAAATCCTTTAATATAGATAATGTTTTTAAGTATGAGATTTAATGAATTAAGGCTATTAAGGCCATTAAATAAGCCTTTTATCATATATTTTCCCCTACCGATAATAAGAAAAATAATGATCCTAATCTTAATTATCTTGCCTAAATTAACAAGAATAAAAAAGCCCAGTATTAAGAAAGCTTTATTATTGATTAAATAGATCGTGGCATAATTATCATAAGTTATACTTGCTGAGAATGGATGTTGATTCAGGTTAATAATAAAGTAAATACCCAAATTAATAGAGCTTGGTAAGTTAGGAGATAATAATACCATAACTATATTTTTAAGGTAATTTCCTTTATTGGAATTTTTACTCTATTTCCAAGAACCATTCGCCATATAAAAGCAAGACCTAATCTTCTACCCCTAAAAGCTAATCTTATCCCTTAGCTTTTTTTATCTATTAAATATATAACACATTTTGATGACATTATATTCATTAGTGGAGGGTTATTTAAATTACTTACAGTCAAATAATCTAATAATAATAAATTAGAGCTTAATACACTAATTAGGTTTTTAAGGGTATCTTTCTTTAAGATCCTTATAACATAAATAGTTATACCCTTCTTGGGATAATAAATCTTTAATAGTTTTATTATTAAATCCTTAACCTTTAATAAATTAAGTTGTATAAATATTAGGAATTCTTTTCCAATGATAAATAACGTGATTGGCGTAAATAATGTTGAAAGCCATATCATAATTGATTAGTTTCTTAATAGGTTTACCGAGTTGCTGATAGGTGATAAATTTGTTAATCTCTTGATGTGCTTATGTTAATATTATCTAATATTCCACTACCTTTAGGAAATCTAATGGTCTGATGGGAGGCTGTATCTTAACGATCTTATAAGTAGATGTTATCTGATATAATTGTTATTACTAGTTAAACCATTTTTTAGGGTTGACCGAATCGAGCTTAACCTTTTTAAGATATTTTACATAATTATTTCTAAATTGTATAATAATTGATATATCCATTAAAGCGTAAGCCTGCTTAATCTTATAGAGAAGTTCTTTTATATTAATCCTACCTTTAAGACTAATTCTCTTAAAGATTAAATTAAGTAATAATAATAAAACTATCTTATATATCATTGAGGAAACTTTAAGATTATTTTCATCCAGGTGATTTATGTTAGGAAAGAGCTCATTATATTGAGTTAGCTTCTTGGAAAGGATCTGATCGAGAGCCTCTTTATTAAGAAGTGCTATTCTTTATAAAAGGCCCTTTAACTACTATTAAGCCTGATTAAATTGGTTATATTTTAATAAAGCTTTTTGATAATCTTCATTTATTTTGTTGGATAGTTCCTTAATGATTAACTCAATAATCAGCCTTAGCTATAAGAAAATCGATATATTTCTCATATACTTATTAAGATCTATATAATCCTAGATATAGAGTAATTTAACGAAGTATTTGATCTATCCAAGCCATATTAGATAATTTTTATAATAATTAAGTTTTATAATGATAATAAAAATTATCTTATTATTAGATAGATCAATCATGGTAAACATAATAAAAGCTTATTATATATATAGATCTTAAATAAATAGATATAATTTAAAAAAATAATATTTTAGAAATAAGAAAAAAAGTTATATGAGTAGGTAGAGGGATATTTATATAGATTTTAGAAACACCAACTTTAAGCATAAATTAGGTTTATAATTATCACGTAGTAAAATGTTTAATCATAATTAGATGTTAGATCTAACAATATCTCTTCTAAGAATTAAAGAAGAGCTATTAGAGAGGGATCAGCTATATATAGCCGATCTATCTATGTGAACTAAAGCTAATTAAAGAATGTTTGTTTTTGGTATGTTTCGTACATTGATAATGTAATCAACTAATCAAGAGAGAGCCACAATCCCGTGACAAAAATCTAATAGCTAACTTAACGTCTTAATTCTTTCTTTCTATTTGTTTATTAGTTTGTAAGTAGTAACTTATTAATATTATAAATTTTATATTTAATTTTATAAATATCATTTATTAAATCTTTAACATGAATTTTAAGTCTTAATCTAAAATTTCTTATATTAATAATCCCTAATCATAAAGTTGGAATATTCATAAAATAAGTTCTACCCAGTAATAAGCTTTATATTTAATATTACTTAAGATTAATATCATTTTCTTATTAAATTTATAAATGATTATTATCATTATGTTAAAAATAAAAAATCCTTTAATGGCTTAGAAAGAACCTTTTAACAAAATAATAGGGAGTTTTATAATAAAATCTTATATAACTATATAAAATGGGATACTTGATAAATTAATTAATTATAGTTTGCCATATGGTTTGGATTTATTAATGTAATTTTCTTAGTAAGTTAGGTAATGTTATATATATTATCAAACCTTATAATTTAAATTCTGAATTACCATACCATCTAAATTGTGGATCATTCTTTTAGATCTATAATAATATTTTACATTATAAGTTATCTTTAATAATTTTTATATATAAGATAAGGGAATTATAAGTTATTCTCTTTTATTTAATATAACATAATATAATAATTCATCTCATAAAATATAACAATATCATTTTTATATATCTTTCTTATTTATAGCTACCTTTTTAAAAATAACCTTTAATTTTATTAATTATATATTGTTGGAATATTTATCTTTAATATGTTGATAAAATCTTAGCTTAATTATAATTTCTATTATATAATATATCATTTTATCTATATAATATATAAAATCGTCCATTATTTCGTTAAAGATTACTTCCATTTCCTTAATTTATTTAATTATATCTCCGATCAAATTATTAATTGGCAAATAAGATAATATATTTGGTACTAGATTTAATTTACCTAATATATAATAAATGTTAAGATTAAAAGATAAAAGATATATAAATGTAATCATTAGTTTTACATTTATCTTATTAACATCAACTATCTTTAGACTTATCTAATTCATTATATTTTTTATGGCGGCATAATCGATAATAATCATTATTAGTTTTAAATAAAATTGTAATTATATACAATTCTATCTATACGCCCAAATAAGACTTACCATTTTAAATTTTATTACATAATATCTCATCTTTGTTTTTATTAACACTTTCAATAAGAATATTATCAGCTTTATAACATTGACTAATATGTGTTTTCCATTTTAAAAATAAAATAAATAGAATAATATTATTTCAAATCCTCATTCCTTCAATATATCAATCTTCATAAATATTTATTATTCATTATCCTAATAATGTAATACCATTAGCCTTATTAGTTTTTATTAAATAATCTCAAACGCTTTTTTTTTTAATTTTGTTGGTATAAAGTATTTTTTTAATATATATCTTTTTTATATTATAGGTTTTGATAGAATTTCCTTCTTAATTTATGCATTGACTAAGGTATTTATCTTCTTTTTCTATAAAGGTTTAATCTTCTATTAATATTAAGGTATATATTTCTTTAAAAAACCAATCATACTAATATATATTTCTAATTATCTTAACGTTATTAACATTTTGATTTTATATATTGCTTCAATTCTATCATCCATGATCGAAATTCCCTGGCCATTCATGCTAAAGCCGAGGAACTTAATTGCTAAAAAGCCTAAAAACAATTTCTTAGGTGAAATTATAATATTAACTTTTTTAAACATTTTAAAAACTATATGAAGATATTTTAGATGATCCTTTTTTATTCAACTCATTATCACAATATTATTAATATATATTCTTGTAAATTTCGAAAATGGTTTTAGATAATTATCCATAAATTTTTGTGTATATGTTGGTATATTATAAAAATTTATTAATATAATATTAAATATTTTTAAATCTCTTAGTAAAATCATTATCATTTGATTGTGATGTTATGATGTTACAGGTAATTAATAATAAAATAAAGAATTATTAATTATTATAAAATATTTATAGCCTTATATTTATGCTATGATTTCTTCTTATCTTAATAATAGATAAATATCAGGTAGAATATATTTATTAAAAGGCTTTAGATTGATTATGATACATCCTTTTTGTTTATCTTCTACTATTTTTCATATTATAAAATATAAATATCCAAATGGTATAAGTTCTTTAAATCATTTTAGCTTTCCAGCTTTATATAATAAATTAAAAGTTTTATTTAATAGTTTTTAATTTTATAAGCCTAAAAGATATAGGTTTCCAGCTTTATACTCCTTCTATCAATTATCAATAAAATCAACTATCATTTTCTCTTTTTTAAGAATCTTAATAATTCCTTAATCTCTCCAGATATTATATTAATTAATGATTTTATTTAGCTTACTCTTAAAAACCTTATCTTTATTATAGCAATAAATATCTTATTTTGTTACCAAATCTAAAATATTTATTAGATATTAGATATTAAACGATAATATTATTAATTCCTTTAATTTCAAGCTTTTAAGATAAAATATATTTCATATTTCTTATATATTAACTATATTATTACATAATACCTTATTAATATTCACATTTATATTAAATTTAGAGTAAAAGTTATTTACTTTATTTTTATCATCAACTATAGACACAGTTAATGCCATGTTTATTTTCTTCTAAGTAATTACATAAAATCCTTTATTAGTTTTTTGCAAAAATTTGCGGATCATTTCCATCCTACCATACATCCATTCTCCATTGGTTCAAATTCAAAATTACATTCAACTAGTAGATTAACATAACTAACTATGATTGACATCATTATAAAAGCAGGAATTATGATTATATATGATATTATCACCTTACATAAAATCCCTTGCCTCATTTTACAATAAAATGATATTAGGATTTTATTATTTGGATAATCCTTTAATATAATACATTTCTTTAAATATAAAATAATCATTCCAAAAAGATTATAAAATTCGCTCCTAAATAATACATTTAGTTATAGATCATTTTTATATATCTATACCTTTACTTAAACTTATATAATTTATTTTTTATTAAAATATGGTTTAACTAATATATACAATATAAACAAAGCTATATTATATAGTTATATTTTACTAATGATACCATTAATTATTATAAGCTTTAATTCTTTTATTATAATAACATCATTAACAAATTCTTTAAGAAATTTCCAGTTTACCATTTGATGTAAGGCTCTTGAATTAACATAAATTGATGAATGCTTTCCTTTTCAATTAATCACTTTAATTTTAAGATAATTATAATATTTTAATAAATCTGATTATCTTACTTTTTTATAAATGATAATCATGGTATAATTGTTAAGCAAAGATTTATCATGTTGCAATTTATCTTATAGCTTATCTGATTACCTAAACAAAAAAAATTTATCTGGTATCTCTTTAATTATTAATAATTTATAAATAATTTCATTTGTTAATAATGATTTTGAACCTTTTTATTTTATTAAGAAAAATTTATTTATTACTTTTTTAATTATAAGTGCCTAATATTTTAACTTTTATTTTTTTAAATAACCTTATCTTTTTAAAGCTAATTATTTAGTTGGGGTAGTTGGATTAAAACCTTTAAGCTTAGGAAAAATGTAGTTGTTAGCATAGATGTATTTAAAATAATTTGATTTAATATCGAATACTTTGCTATATTTATTACATGTTTATTTTACAATATTTAAATTACTTAGAAACTGCTTTAAATAAGAAGATAAAGATTCTGATTCACTAATGGATTTAACTTAGTTAAATTCTTTTAATATAAAATATCCCTTCATTGTTAATTTATTTTTTTATTCTTTTAAATTTAATAAATCTGCTTTTAATAATTGCTTTTAGGCGATATAAACCTGGCCATTCTCTCATCTACCTTATCTTACCCACTTATATATATAATATAAGTACTTATATTAACATTAATCTAAACCCTTCTTCTTTTAATCCTTTTATTTAATACAATCCTTATAATCTTTTTTACTTTTATCTTAATAATTGCCATTTTATTGGTTGTTATCATAATACTTATTACAACAATTACCACTTCATCGATTATTATCACGATAATTATTATAACATTTACCACCTTAATAATCATTATTATTTTATCGATTATTATCATAATAATAACCACAAGTTTAACCTTTAAATCTAATCTAGAATCTATTGGTATCATTTTAGATAGGTTACTTAAAAGTGGAAAAAGAAGATTTACTCTTAATAATTAAGTTAATTAATAATTTAAAACCTTTACTATTTGTTAACATATAATCATTAATTATAAGATTTACTTACCAAGCTTATTATCAACCATATAAATATAAAAGCCATTAATTTAATAAGATTCTTTTAGCCGGTTTTTAAATAGTTATCTATAGTTTAGTTACAAGATTCTTATATATATATATCATATATTAAACTTAAGAATAAAATTTAAGAACATGATAATTTTATATGATAACCATAGCTTATACTTTAATATTTATATTCTAGAGATAATTTTTTTTAATATATTTCGCTTCCATTTTAACTATTATATTTATCAGGGATATCATAAACTATTTAAATAGCTTATAAAAATATAGGTTAAGATTAAGCTTATATAAATCTCATTTTATTTAAAAGAGGATTACAATTTATCATTATTAAGCTTTATTATAATAAAATTGGTATAAATTCTCTTTAATCTTTACTCATCATCTTTTATTTCAACCTATTATATCTTGGACCTAATCGATAAAATTATATATATTTCTTTATATAAAATCTCTTCCCTGATATTTTAGATTATTAAATCCTATTTCATTAATTTTAGGGGAAAAAATTCTAATATTTAATAACTTCCAACCTTTATTATCGTTATATATTTGTTTAATTTATGCTCGAAGGTACTTATTTATTAAACCTGCTTCAGTTATCATTATTATAATTATAATTAATTGTATAATTTGTTGTTAATCTTCCTAATTAACCAATAGAAGAGGTAGTAAAGGTGGTGAAGCATTCATTTTCGCTTAATCATTATCATTACTGTTATTATTATTAGAATTTCTAGTTTTATTAGTATTATTATTATTGCTAATATTTCTAATATTACCGCTACTTGATATTAATATATTTATATTTTTAATTTATGTTATAACATTTTAATAAATTTATATACTCATATTATTGGTTTAAGTTTTAGCGTTATAATAAGTTAGGGTCTTATGATTTATGTTTTCGATCTATGTTCCAACGTTTTAACGAATAATTTAAGTCTATATACCAATGTTTTAATAATTTAATATAAGAAGAAATATACTAGAGGTCTGAGTATTAATCATCTATATTTTTAATTATATAACTATTTTCATCTTATTTTAAGATGTAATTATCTCTATCTCATTTTAGGTTAGAATTATTAATGATTTAGATAATTTAAGGGAAATTAACAGGAAATTAGATAATGATTTAATTTATTGTTTTGGGTAAGATCTTGGATATAATGTTAATAAAAGTATATATATATTCAATGCAAATTTAGGATATGGTCTATAAGAAGGTATGGATAAACTTAGCATAATAGATATATATACTATTTTACTTAAAAGAATGAGAAGATTTTTGTTTGTAAAAAGAAATAAACTTTTTCTTAGAGATATAGGCGTTATTTTGCTTAGAAATATAGGGACTTTTTTATTTGAGAATATAATAACTTTTTTATTTATAGGTATAGAGTTTGTCTTATTCGTAAATATAGATATTTTTTTATTTATAAATAGTGAATTTGTCTTGTTCACAAGTATAGAAGCTTTTTTATTTATAGGTTTGGAAACTTTTTTACTTATAGGTAGAAAAACTTTTAAAACTTTTTTACTTAGAGAAATGGATAATTCAACTTTTGAATTTATAACAGGTAGATCTGATTTTTAAATTATAAATGTAGGAGGTTGAGGTATAGGATTAACTGTAAGGATAATTAATAAATAAATGATTAGTGTTAGATTTATTATTAATAAATTTATCGGCAAAATATTGGTGATTATTTTGTCGATTAATTTAATTATTTATTTAAATGAAATTTTAAACTTATGGATGTTGGTAACTCATTTAGTGTTATATAGCTTAAGTTTTGCTAGATTTTGATATATATCTTATCCTTTATTCACTTATAATATTAATTACAGAGATAAAGATCTTAAAGTTTTTATATAATTACTTAATTTAATATATTTATCTTAAGGAAGCTTTAACATAGATTGAAAATGGATATGTTTAATAATAAATTTAACCACTTTTAAAATAAATTCTTAGTCTTTTATTAATATGAGGCCTAAAATATTGTTAAATTGGAAGGAGAGTCTATGAATAGGGTAAAAGTTTTCTATTATAGGAAGGAGAGTTCTTGCTGGGAGGGAAAGTTTCTCCACTACAGGTAGGAGAGTTTGCGCTGGGAGGGAAAGTGGGTTATTTTGAGTTCGTATTGGGAGGGAAGGTGGGCTATCTCGATTATGCGTTTAAGGCCAGATGATAAAATCTCTGGCGTGATATCGCGTTTCGAAAAAACTCTATAATCACTTGTAACGATTCGACTTGGAATAAAGATTGGGGTGTAATAGTAGGTTTGGATTATTGGTATGAAAGGTGGTTTTATAGGGTTAGTCGGATCTTAAGGGGGTTAATCGGGTCTTAAGATATTATGAATCAAGAAAGGAAGGAAAAGCTTTACTTTGTTGTTGAGCAGATAAGATTAGTATTATTTGTTTTATTTAGGAAAGATAAGAAAAATGATATTGGTATTATATAAATAATTATTATATAATTGTTTAACAATATAAAACTATTAAATGTTATGGTTTATATAAGTAAGGTAATAAGTTATAGAAAGCTTAATTTTATTTAATTAAACTATATAAATAATGTAAGGTTAAGATCATACAGAGATAACGCACGGGCCATCGCGCATGGGCCACACTGGCGCCAGCCTAACGTTGCGCATAAACCATTAAGACTTTAAGGTCCATCAATTAATATAGGGGCTTAGGTTAACATACTTATTAAATTATATATCATCTAAAATAAATTATACATATACTAAATTAAGCCTTTAATATGGATTGGTTTTTTAATAAGGCTTAAGTTAAAATATATTAAAATTATCTTTAAATGAATTTAAGTATTAAATTATAATAAAATCATATTTATTTTTATTATTATTATTATTATTATTATTATCATACCTTGTTATGTTTTTTTATACATAATATATATAGATTATATAAACACTTAATACGCTTTTATTCTTTATTTAAACGTAAAACCTTTTATAAAACATGGCTTATATAAGATAAAAACCGCTTACTTTATTAATATCTCGCTTATGTTACGTATTATATAATTTATCTTTTTTTTCTTTCTCCAAAAACTTACCCTCCTGGTAGAATTATTTAATAAATTAAATGTTATAATAAAGTGATAACATAAATTACCGGCATGTTGCTATTAATTCTCCCGCTTTACCCTTAATAAAAGAAATTTAAGTTTATATAAGGATTTATATGCATATGCCGGTATTTTATATTTCGTTTAAAATTAATCTCCTGTAAGGTTTATTTCACTCTTCCCTTATTCCGTTTTTAACGGCTTGGAGGCTTTAATATAACCCCTTTATCTTCATCTTTATTATTTCTTTCCTTCTTTTTATAAAATCCATAATAACTTTAATTAATTATTTATTTTATTCCTAATAAAATGTTTATTTAACTTTATATCGTTTATCCATATTAATTTAATATCTTCTTATATCCTTATTTATAAATAATTATGTTACCTATAAATATATAATTTTTAATATAAAAATATTTATAAATATTTTCCTTTTATAACAACGTTTTTAACGATTCTTAAGAGTTTAAAATCATCTCTTATTACCTTAAAAATTTCGTAATTATTCTTTTAACGTTCTGCTTCTTTAATATATCTCTTATCGTTATTTTTTAAGTTATTCCCATTATTACAAGTCTTTTTTATATAACTTATATTTATAATATACTTATAAGCATAAACGTCAATAATACAAACCTCCCTTCATTTTATTACATATATAATTAAGCTATAATTATTACTTATAATATTTATATTAATCGCTATTATTTTTATATTTTTATAAATCTTATTTTATAATTATCCCGCTTAAATTCTTCTTATTAATTTGTTAAATTTCCTCCTATATAATCGGTAATATTTTTACATTTATAAAGTTAATAAATTATACCAAATATTTCTTCTAACTTAACCCTAATTATAATCTCTATGCGTATTATGTTAATGATTAAGCGGTTAATAACGCCTTGTACCTTTTCGATCAGGGCTTTCGAAACGATATTATTAAGTATATGTCCCGTTTAAGCTTTGGTTTTATTACTACAAAAACCTAGCATCGGGAGAGTTAAAACGTCCTTGGCGTTTCTTGGTTCTGCATAACTATAGGTAAGGCCGACTGGCTTACTGCCTGTCGTGCCTACCTCCTTGCTTTGCATCCTCGCAAAATTTATACATAAGCACGTCGTCTAATCCATTACTCATTTCGTACCCATTCCTTCCCTGCACTTACTAACCCTCGTCAGGATGTACTTAGGGCTGAGTTATTTTCCGAGGCCATCGCTGTTCGACTTTTGGAGGGCGATGTTGATTTATCTTTATTATAAATAATGATATATTAATATTAAAACTCCTACTAAGCTTAAACTTTATATTTAATATAAGGATATGTTTTTATTTTAATAATAAAATAATAATAAACATTTTAACTTTTTCTGGAATAAAAATTTAAATGTTTTTAATATGTTATGATTTAATTAATAAAAGTATAATGAATATCTTAATAAAAAATTAAATGTTATTATTGTTTAAAGCCAAGATGGCAATATGATCAGGCCTTATAAAATATCTAATACTTATTATAAGCTTTTTCTAAATAAAGCCTTAATATTAATAAATATTATAAATATAAAAAATATAAAAGAAATTAACTTTAATTAATTATTTTCATTTAATTTCTTTAAAAATAAAGATACCTTAATAACATTATTAACCAACAATTAATTCCTTAACATAATAAAAAGATTTATTAATAATACATTTAGAAAAGTCTAAAAAGAATAAAATAAGGTTGATCATTATAAAATAAAGTTTTATATATTATTTTCTGTTAATATAATATATAAATTAAAAGTTTATAAAATTCACCTTGTTAACAATATGCTACTCGATGGTATCATTCTGCCAGGATTAATTAATTAGAAAATTAAAACCTTAGAAGAGGCTTGGAAGATAATTGAGGGACTTAATTAATCTAAAATAAATAATCCATACCAGAATATCTTTCTACATTATACCACCTAATTAAGAGGCATTAAGCTTATATTAAAGAAATTTAAAAAGCTTAAGAAAATGTTTAAAAATATTAAACTCATTAATTAAGAATAAGAATTATTTATAAAAATCTTTTACCAATAAGAGATGGTATTAACCTAAGATTTTAATAAGATTAAAAAGATCTATAAGGAGATAGCCCCTAATTATAAAATCAAAATAATACCTTATAAGGCCTGATAAATAAGATTCATCCTAATTTTAACTTCCTTAAAAAAAAGAATTATACAAGTTTTATAAGAATAACTTAAAAATAAAATTTTCGAAAAAAGCTATAACTTATATTAAAACGCTTGGTTTATGATTAAAAAAAAAAATGGCAACTTACACTTAATAAATTTAACTATAAAACTTAATATACAAACGATTAGAAATGCTTTTATCCCTAAATCCTATAACAAATTCTTTAAAGAATTTATTATATATATTATATTTTTAATGGTAAACTTCTTTTTAAGATATGATTAGATCATTCTATTTACCCTTAACAAAAACTTAACAATTTTTGTGACCTTAATCAACTTGTTAAGAATGATAACTTTACTTTAAGACGTAATTAATTTAATGATTCATTTCTTTAAAGTAATAATTTAAATCTTATACAACTTTATATTAAATAAATATAAGCCTTTCTTTAATGATATCAGAATTAAAGACCTTAAAACCAGATATAATAATCAAAAAGCTTATCTAAGAATTTGTTGATTTATCCTTAAACATATTAAAAACTTAACCATAATGCTTCTAAATTTTAAACTTATAAAAGTGACTGCTAACGCTAAGAAATTAATCTTTTATTAATCAGCAACTATAATAATTAACTACTTATATGGCATGAATGGGAGGTTACCAAACAAGGCCAAAATACTCAAGATCATATAATAATCAGTATATAAAAATATTATAAAAGTCTAAAAATTTATTAGAATTATAATTTATTTTTAAATATAGATTAACCATTATACATTAATTATCAAACCTCTTATTAAGCTTTTTTAAAAGAACATTAAATTTAATTAAGATATTAATCAAAAACACGCCATAAAGATTCTAAAGAGAAAGCTAATATAAACGCTATACTTAATAATTATTAACTATAAATCAAACCTCCCAATCATCATGTTCACTAACACATTAAATTACAATTAAAGCTACATTCTTAAATAAATAAATAAGGATAGTAAGTTTAGACCGGTTAAATACAAATTTAATATTTAGAAAAATGTTAAATTAAATTATAATACCCCTAAACAAAAATGTTTCATAATCATAAAATCACTAAAAAAGTTTTAAAACCACTTATATAAAATCAGATTTATCCTTAAAACTAATACTAAAATCTTAATCAATTAATTTAATAACTCATTCTCTAATCTACCCAATACATCTTTAACTAAATAGATAACATATATCAAGATATTTAACTTCAAGGTTTAACATATCCCAGATTTTAAGAATATTCTAGTTAACGCATTTTTTAAAAGAGGAAAAATAGTATTTAATGATATTAATAATTAATAAAAAGGAGATATAAATAATTTTATTAATCTTTAACTAAATTTAATTACCATCAATCTTGCTAAAATAGTTAAGAAGGAAATAAAAGACCCGAATATCTTTAACCCTAACCTTAAATAAATTAAAAAATCTAAAAATATCACCAAATACCTCATAACTTTTAAATATCTTAATGATCTTACTACAATAAAAAGTAAATCCAGTATAAACACCCATTTATACTTTAAAGCCAAATGTTTTAACTACTTAATATATGATAATATATTTTAATAAAGATTCTACAAGAAATACAAAATATAAAGAATTATTAATTAATGGTTTAACAAAAAGATAATCATAATAAACACATACATAAACAACATTTACAAAGGTAGAAAATTAATATATAAACAAATAACCTTATTCTACTAATGAAAAAGATTATATATTAACATTGTTAAAACTGTGAAAACATACCTATCCTATTAAAAAATTAACACAAAAATAGAATATAACCTTAAAACATATTTTTAACCTTAAGATATATTTTAATATTAGATAATTAATATTTAATATATGCTTAATAATATTGGTTATAAAGTTATTATTAAAGCTAAAGAATAGTTCACAAATTATTTTAAATATTATATATTAAAAGATATTAACATAAAGAATATAAAAGATTTTATTAAATAATAAATCATCTTGAAATAAGGTGTTTCTCTTTGTTTTATAATCGATAAAAGTTTAGAGAATAAAAATCTTATCATATAAACTTATAAATCCTAAGTTATACAAAAAATAACCAGATTACCTTATTTCTTATAGGTATAAAGCTAAATCAAAATCAATCATAAGCTAATTAAGGGATTATTTATAAAATTAATTAATAATATTAGTAAGGGATAGAAAAAACTCCTCCCCATAATATAATTTATAAATAAAATTTTAGTCAGAAAATATAACTTTAACCCTTTTAAGATATTATATAAGAAAAAGGTTATAATCCCATTAGAATTTATTATTCTAACTTAGAAAATCATAAAATAAATAGAGATTAAGATTTATAAAAAATTTCTAACCATAAAGGCCCAAGTATTCCTAAAAAAGCCACAAAATATCAAAAAAATAACCGAAATCGTCCGATAAAAGTGGAAATAATATTTAAAAACCAATGATTATTATAATATATATAAGATTAAGAAAGAATCTTTAAAAATAAATGATTTAATGTTTTTATATAATTTGGTTTAGCATATTAATAAATTATAATTTATAAAATTAAAATATAATTAAAGTAATCCTTATATTATTAATAAAATACCTTATAAAAATCATTATTTATTTAAGGAACTTAATAATATCATAATTAAAAGTTAATAAGCTAGCAAAAAGCTTAAGAGATTTATATAAGATGAAATAAGATATTAAGAATTATTTAATCCTAATGAAAATGATTAAATTATTATAAAAGATAATAATATAATTAAAATAAATGAACTTATCAAATAAGATTATGAAGAAATATAGGAGAAGGATATATATATTTTGATTAAATTAATTAAGGGTCTG
>JAJKLF010000068.1:0-30397 GCA_022984865.1 Hypomontagnella submonticulosa | reverse complement strand
TGGCGAGGGAGATGCAGGCAGAACCGCTCACCGCCTGCTTTTTTCGGAAATACTACATGGCTAACTAGAGTCATACTGCACGAATAGCAATGCTTATAAAGAAAACCTCCCAGAAAAAAAAGTCTTGAAAAGTTAAACTTAATCATTAATAAATAAGAACCTAATAAAAATCGAAACTATACAAATATAAATATCCAATGATTTAATTATAAAGAAAGAATTAAATAAATATATTAATAAATTAATAATAGAACTTTAATAAATTATAGATTTAATAACTTTTAAGAAAAAAATATCGATAAAATTCTTTAAAAACCTATAATAAAATATAAAAATAAATAAAACTAAAAGAATAATTAAGAAAAAGAAAAAAAGATAAGTTAAGATATAATTAGAATATATATAGAATATTAAAAAAAACGTGGATAAAGCGTATAAAAAGGAAATAAAAAATATTAGGTAAGTTGTATGGTAAAAGGACTTTATAATAACTTTATTAGATAATAAGATTTTATAAAGAATAAAGAAATGGGTAAGGATTAAAAATAACCTATTTCTAAAAAGTAATATTATATTAGCTCTAAAATAGAATGTAAATAAGTTATTAATAGAAAATATATATAAAAATAAAATAAAATTTTTTATAAAGAAATTCTTTTTAAACCAGAAGGTATAATTTAATAATATATTAGAATATAGATGATATAATAATAAAATGATATCAAAATATCAGATATTTAAGGTAATAGATTAGTAAAAGGTTAAAGACTTATTAAAAGAAATAAAATTATAGAAGGGATTAAGGGATGATATAATCCTTAATAGATTTTTAAAAATATATAAAAAATTGGTGTATAATGTTATAATAAAGATTATAAAAATTAATTTTATAATAAGATATTATCTGGAACGTTTTTAAAATGTTATAATAATAGTCTTATTTAAATTTAAAAAGATAAAAGTAGAGAAAGAGTTATTGAATGTTTATACACTTATTATATTATTATAAATGATAGATAAGATAATAGAAAAGTTTATATATAAAAGAATAGTATAAGTTGTAAAGATGTTTTATTTATTCCTTAATAGATAGATAGGTAATAAATTAATAAGATCTATAGATTTTATAATAAAAATGATTACGAAAGGAATTTTTAAAAGTTAAAAATATAAAACCATAATGTTATTATTATTCCTTAATATTATAAGAATTTTTAATATGGTAAATCATAGGAGATTCTTATATATCCTATGTTAAAAGGGATATTTAAAATAGGTAATTAAATGGATAAGGGTATTTTTTAAAAATAAAAAAATTTAATTAAGGTTTAATAATAAGATAATAAAAGAATATATATTAAATGTAAGGGTTTTATAAAGATTATCCTTTTTATTAATCCTTTTTATATTTTATATAATTATATTATATAAAATAATTAAATGTATTAGGGCATTGGTAATAAGTTTTATAAATAATATAAATATTTTAATAATTAAAAAAGATGTTAAAAAATTATTAAAAGTTAGAAAAGGTCTTTTTTATATATAAAATATGAATATTCTAGTATAAAATAAAATTTGTGTTAGTAAAAAACAAACTTATTTATTTTAATAGAATTTATAAAAACTTAAGTTAAGTTATAAGGTTAAAGGATATAAAGATAAAGCTTAAAAAGAGTATATAATTCCTAAAAATATGATTAAATAGGAAATTAAGGTGAAGAAAATACCTAAAGGTTATTAAGATTAAAATAGAATGCTAATGTTATACCTTAATAAAGTTAATAATTATTATATAAGGTTGTAATATTTTTAAAGTAAAGAAGATATATATTAAGGTTATATGAAGTGTTATAATTTATGGAGTATTAGTATAATATATATTAAATAATAATAAGGGGAAACTTAAAGAAATAATAATTAAAATAAAAATCATTTAGTTAAAAAGTTTAAGGATTGTAAGTAAAATGTTTTAAATAATTTTATTATATTAATTAAAGGTAGAGATGGGTTATTTATTTTTATATTTATATATGGATATAAGGTTGATGGAGTTTAAAAGATATATAGATTATATAAAAATGTATAAAAAGTTAAAAAAAAGCGAAAAATAAAATTAAGTTATGGATAGAAGTTAAGTAGATAGAATTATAGAAAAATATTCTTTAAAAATAAAAAAAAAGAGGTTTATTTAAATTATCGAAAATTAAATATTTAAATAAAAAAAATAAATATGTTAAAAAAGTATGAATATAAAATTAAATTATTGATTTATTATTATAAGAGGAATTATAAAAAGATAAATAGCATATTATAATTAAAAAAGAGAAGAAGTAGATTATATGTAAGGTTATATTAAAATTACGCTAATAATAAAAATAAAAATAAAGTTTATAAATATATAGAATTAATATTATGGCTTATAAAAATATAAAGTTATAACTTTTATATAGATAAGGATTAAAAAGATAAGTTTAAAGGTATTTTTATTTAAATAAAACATATTAATAAGAGAATTGTTATCCACACCCTTAAAAATTGCTATTAAAGCTTTATTTGTACCTTAATACATCTAAACGCAAAGCTTTACAAGGCTCCCCGGAAGCCCTTAAGGCTTAGCTGTAAATATATTCGAATAATTTTACGAAAATAGCCTATACTTATTTAAGACTTATATTAATCGATTCTTTATTTAATTATAAATTAATTAATACTGGTTATATTTTATTACGATATTTAATTATAAAATTATAAAAGTAAAAAGATAAAAAGCGTTTAAACCATATTATATAATATCTTTTAATGGTTACATTTTATTTTTAAGCTAAAATATTATCTTAAAAAAAATTAAATAACTTAATAATTAACGGTTATATACGTTTAAAATAAATATTATTTAAAAGTGTTTAATCAAACAAATTAAATAAATTATATTATATAATATAAAGTATTAAATTAATAAAGCTATATGAAAGGATAAATTAATCGAGCCAGCTTTAATGCAAGGCTTTAACCAGCCTAAACGCGGGGTGCCTCGGATGTATTAAAGTACAAATAAAGCTTTGATAGCAATTTTTAAAGGTGCGAATAGCAATTCTCATTAATAATATTTATATTATAATATGAATGTAAAAAGAAAGAAATAATGTATCATATAATCATAAATTACCTAAAATATATTATGTAAAAAGATATATTTAAAAAGAAATTAACTTTAAAAACATTTTGTATATAATTTAATTATAAAAGTATATTATTAAATGATAATAAAGTTAAATATATAATAAGATGGTTATTATAATGAAGGAAATTCCTTATATATAAATTTGTTAAGTAATTAATAAATAAAAAGTATATTTATATTAAGAAAAAAAGATAAAATATAAAGATAAAATTAAATGAAAATAAATAAAAATAGACATATTTATTGATATAAAATGCCGCATATGAATAAAGATTAATTAAGGGGTATTTATAATGGAAATAAATAAAATAAAAATATAAAGTCTTGCTATTCGTACCTTTAAAAATTGTTATCGCGGTTTATTTGTACACTTATACATCGTTAAAGCCTCGTATTAAAGCCGGTTAAAAGCTTATATTAAAGCCGGTTTAACTAATTTATTTCCCCGTATAACTTCATAGATCTAAAATTGAATATCATATAACTTAATTTATTTAATTTGTTTAATTAAGCGTTTTTAATTGATGCTAATTTCGAACGTTTGCGACATCTAATTATTAAATTATTCGTAGCTTTTTTTTCATGAAATTTACCGTTAGGAGATAAATATAATCGCTAAAAGTATCACGTAATATGGTTTAAACACCTTTTATCTTTTTATTTTTATAACTTTATAATTAAATATCGTAGTAAAGTGTAACCGGTATTAATTAATTTGTATTAAAATAAACTTTTAATTAATATAAATCTCTAACGGGTGCATACTGTTTTTGTAAAATTATTTAAGTATATTTGTTGTTAGGCTTTAACGGCTTTAAAAAAGCTTCACGCTTGGATGTATAAGTGTATAAATAAGCTGCAATAACAATTTTTAAGGGTATGAATAGTAAGACTCAAAATATAATATAATATAAAAATAATTAAATCATAAATAAGATAAAGGAGGAAAATAAGATAAATTACTTAAATAATATTTTAAGTGTTATTTGTAATATTATCTTTATTTTTATTAAAGATTTAATTAAGTTTTTAATTAAGTAAAATTGGTTAAACTTTTAAGTACCTTTAAGCTATATTTAAATTAAAATAATAAGTTAATATATATTTTATTTCTATCCAAAAAGCTTATTTATAGAGACTTTAATATTAAAAACTAATATTACCCTTTAAAAATTAAATAATAATAACCTTAAAAAATAACTTAATCTTAAGAATATTTTAATAAAAGTTAATAAATGTAAGGAAGGAATAGGTATAAAATGAATAATAAATTAAACGATATGTTTATATATAAATTTTATGGGGATATAAAGTAAGGAGATAAATATAATAAGTAGTAAATTAATTAACTTTATTTATAGTTATATAAAACTAAGAAATATCAAAAATATTCTAATTTTTTTAATATTAAATTTTTATAATAGTAAAGTTAAAGCCTAAATAGGATATATATTTAATGATATTGTTCCAGAGGTTTTAGTTAAAAAGATATAAGATGTTATTAATTATTTAATTATTAATATAATTTACATAAGGATTGTAATTAAAGTTAAATTAGAAAAAATATTTAATGTAATTTATTAATTTTATGAATGTAAGAATATTATTAATTATATAAGAAAAAACCTAATAAATTAATAAGAAGAGTTAAAATGTGATGATTATAAAGCAGGATTTATAAGAATATAAGAATAATAATGATTAATGTAGATATTATAGGTGATAATTATGGCTTAATTATATATATAATAAAATAAGGAAAGGTTTATATTGTAAGTATTTATACTTATAAGTGTATTATAGATATAAGTTATATAAAAAAGGTTTATAATGATGGAGATAATCTAAAGGATGATGATAGGAGGTATATTAATAGGATAAAATATTAGAAGAATAATTATAGAATTTTTAAGATAATAAGAATTAATTTTAAATTCTTAAAAATTATTAAAAGTGTTATTATAGGAAGAAGATATTTATAGATGTTTTTATGTTAGAAATTATATATTTATAAGTAATATAATTATTTGTAGATAAGGATGTAAAAAGATATTAAATTAATATAAGTAAGTAATATAAGGTTAAATAAATATTTTATTAAAAATAAAATAAATAATTAATTAAGGTTATTATGGATTTTATAAGGAGGAGGAAAGATATGATAAAGATAAAAATAAAGAGGTTGTGTTAAAGTTTTTAAGTTATTAAAGATAGAATGAAGGAGGAGTAAAATAGACCTTATGGGGGATTAATTCTAAATAAAATATAGAGTATTGGTATATATATATAAATCTTTATATAAATTTAGGTTTTTTTTTATTAAGGGTGGAATGGGAGGATTAATGGCGGTATATTAGTAATTTATGTTATTATCTTATTATAACGTTTAATTTATTAAATAATTTTATTAGAAGGATAAGCTCTTAAAAAAGGAAAGAAAAGATAAATTATATAATATATAATATAAGCAGGATATTATTAAAGTAAGTAATTTTTATCCTATATAAATCATATCTTATAAAAGGTTTTATGTTTGAATAAAAAATGAAGGCGTATTAAATATTTATATAATTTATATATTATCTGTTCGGAGGATATTATTGTGTTGAGTTTTGAGAAAATTATTATACGAAATTATTAGCGAAAATCTTATTATATATCCTTATATTATGCTAACCTTATATTATATCTGGAATGAACGATAAGGAATTAAGGTTTTATTACTATTTATATAATTAGTTAAATTTATTTAGGCTTTTAATTAAGTATATTAAGCTAGGATATATCTTATATTATATAATATAATTAATAATCTAAAAAGTTTTTTATTAAAAATCTAAATCTAAAATATTTAGGATCTCTAATCTCTTTATATAAATTACTTAAAAACGTTTTTATGTATTATTTTTATCTCTTTAATTTTTTGGATTTTTTTGATCTTTTTAATCTTTTTAATTTAATTAAAATAACTTTAAAACGCAAACCATCATCAAATAATCTTACTATCTTTCTTATTGTTAATAACGTATAATCCTTTTTTACCTTATCCTTATTTTTAAAAATATTATTACTTCTTAGCCTTTATTAACTAGTATAAATACTTTATTATATTATTGTATACATTGTTATACAAATTGTTAAAAATCTATTACATACTCTGTTGCCGATTATTTTCTATCCTATAATTCTTCTTATTTTTTTATATTTATAATTAATTCCTAATTACCTTCTTTGATTATATAATTTATTATAATAATCCTTATTTATTTAATTATAGCTTATTTAGGATTTATATTAATTAACCATTATTTTAAGCTATTATTTTAAATCGATAAACTCTCTTATATAATAATCGTTTTTACCTCTTAGTTTAAAGATCTTTATTACGTAATATTAAGAAAATAATAATAATTTATATATCAATTCTGATAAAAAGATTAATTATCTTAATCTAACGATAAATAAATATAACATTACCATATTATTAAATCAAAACAAAAAGAAATTATTATAATAGTAAATAAGGATTAATAATTTAAATAATCTAAGATATTTAAGATTTTTTAAACTACCTAAATATCCTTAATTTCTTTATGTAAATTACCTTAAAACGCCTTAAAATGCTTTTATTATCTTAATCTTTTTAATTTTCCTAATCTTCCTAATCTCTCTGATCTCTAATATTTTTAATCTTTCTAATCTTCCTAATCTTCTTAATCTCTTTAATCTCCCTAATCTCTCTAATCTTTTTAATCTTTTTTATCTCTTTAATCTCCCTAATCTTTTAAATTTTATATCTTATTACTAACTTATATTTTAATATATATTAAATTAAAAGTATCGCCAACCTTATAATTATTTATATTCCATAAATTTATAACCTTTAAATAGATATTAATATCTTAAATTTACTTTAATTCTTTATTCTAAATTATTATATATATCTTATATGCTTTATATATCCTATATACCATTATGCTGTTATGCCTCCCTTAAAAAATTCTATAACCAATATAGTAAACCTCGTAAAAAAAAAGCCATACGTTTTTAAGCTCCCCGGAATTTACGGAGGGTCATAACTCAAAAACGTGGCTTTTTTTTTGGGGCGGCCATGGAATTTTATATAAAAGAATATAATGGGGTATAATAATAATAATAATAATAATAATAATTACTAACTTTATTAAGGTATAACATTAATATTCTATCTTAATTTTAATGACTTTTAAATATTTTTTCTATTTTAATTTTCTATTTAATTATATCTTTAAAAATTATATACTTTCTTTAAACTTTATTTTTATATTCCTTAACTTTATAACTTAATTTAAGCTTTTATAAATTTTATTAAAATGAATAAATTTGCTTTTTACCGGTATAAATTTTATCTTATATTAAAATACTTATACTTTACATATAAAATAAACCTTTTCCAGCCTTTAACAATTTTCCTTAACATCTTCTCTAATTATTAAGATATTTATATCATTTATAAAACCTACCACTAATACCTTAATATATTTAATTTCTTTATATAACATGGTTATATAAAATATAAAAAAGATTAATAAAAAGAGTGATCCTTATAAGATCCCTATATTTAATATATATTCTTCCATTATTCCACCATTAAACCTTAGTTAAATTTTCCTATCCTTAAAGAATACCCTTATCTATTTAATTATTTATTTTAAATATTCCTTTTAATATAAGATATATAAAAGTTTCCTATAGTTTATTATATCGAAAACTTTTATAATGTTAAAGAATAATAATAATATTATAATTTTATATTTTTAACTTTTAAAAATTCCCTCCATAATTATTTTTATTATGAAATCCATAGATTTTATTAATTTATTATTTATTTATCTATTAAGAAATAAATAAAATATTTTCATAACTTATATTATCCTCCCACACATAAACCTTTCTATTACTTTACCCATCATTTATAATAATATGATAGGCTTATAAGCATTCAATAATCTTTTTTATTTTTATCTTTTTAGGCTTAAATAAGATTATTATTATAATATTTTAAAAATATTCTAAATAATATTTTATTATAAAGTTAGTTTTTATAATTTTTACTATAACATTATATACTAATTTTTATATGTTTTTAAAAATTTGTTAAAAATTATATCATCCTTTAATTCCTTTTATAATTTTATCTTTTTTAATAAATATTTAACCTTTTATTAATTTATTACTTTAGATATCTAGTATTTTAATAAAATTCCACGGCCGCCCCGAAAAAAAAAGCCACATTTTCGAGCTACGGCTCTCCGTAAACTTTAGGGAGCTTAAAAACGTATGGCTTTTTTTTTTACGAGGTTCGTTACGCCGGCCGTAGAATTCTTTAAGGGGGGTATAATGGCATATAAAATAAAGAATTAGGGTAAGTTTAGGGCATTAATATCTATCCGGAAGCTATAAATTTATAGAGTATAAGTAATAGCGAGGTTGGCGATTATCACAGCAAAACAGGGGCATAAATCAAGCAAGCTAGCAACTATAATATCTTTTTATTAATGAAAAAAGAAAAGACTTTTTATTTTTGATCAAGGGATCTACTTTTTATATAGTTAAGTTTTGTATCTTAAACGCTAATAAGAAATGAGATTAGATTAATCTCCAGGAGCTTTATAAGTGAAGGATAGCTTTGTTAATTGTGCTTTGCTGCGAAGCTGGTAAAGTTGGCGAGGCTGGTAAGGTTAACAAAGCTGTTTATTATAACGATACCTTTAATTTAATGTGTGTTGAAATGTGGATTGATAATAAAATGTAAGATTAAGGAGATTAAGGAGATTAAGAAAATTAAGGAGATTAAAAAGATTAAAGAAATTAAAAAATCAAGGAGATTAAGAAAATTAAGGAAATTAAAATAATAAAAATGCTTTAAAGCGTTTTAAAGCAATTTGCATAAAAAGACTGGGGATATTTAAGTAGTTTAAAATATCCTAAATATCCTGGATTATTTAAATTATTTAATAAAGTTTTTTAAATTGCCAATTTTTATTTACTATTATAGTAACTTCTCTTTATTTTAATTAAATAACATGGTGGTGTTATATTTATTTATTATTAAGCTAAAGCAGTTTCTTTGTTAGAATTAATGTATGAATTATCGTTACTTTCTTAATGTCACGTTATAAAGATTTTAAATTAAAAAGTAAAAACGATACGATTATTATATAAGAAAGTTTATCAATTTAAAATAACGACTAATCGGTATAAATCTTAAATAAGCCGTAATTAAGTGAATAAGTGTATGAGGCTAAATAAAGATCGTTATAATAAAGCTTACGATTAAAAGTAATTAAAAATTAATTATAAATACGAAGAAACAAGAAAAATTGTAAAATAAAAAACAATTAACAACGAAATATGTAATGGATTTTCGATAATTTATACAACGATGTGATAAAGTATCTATACTAATTAATAAGAATTAAAAAGTGACAATATTTTTATGAAAATAAAGTAAGAAACAAAAGTTATACGTTACTGATAATAAGAAAGGTAATAAAGTTATTTTAACAATAATTTGCACTTTAAAGCTATTTTAATTAAGGAAGCGTGTTAATATATAAGATAAAGGAGATTAGGGAAATTAAGGAGACTTAAGAGATTAAAGAAATTTAAAAGATTAAAAAGATAAAAGCGTTTTAAGGTAATTTATATAAAGAAATCTTAAATATCCTGGATTTAAATTTTTAATAAAAAGCTTTTTAAACTGCCAACCACATCACATGGCACCTTAGCTTAATGCACCCAATCAAAAGCCTGGATAAATTTAACCAATCACATAAATAATAGTAAAACCTTAATTTTTTATCGTTCATTCCGGATACAATACAAAGTTAGCATGATGCAAGGATATATAATAAGACTTTCGCTAATAATTTCATATAATAATTTTCTTAAACCTCAGTATAATAATGTCTTTTAAACAAATTATAAAAACCTTAAGATCGTTTCTATCCAAGCGATTTATATTAAAAAAGAGCTTATTATATTAAATTAGCCTTTTAAAAAGGATTTAATTAAAAGCTTTTTCATTAAAAAATGCTATCCTTTATAAAAAAAATTATATTTACTATTAAACTTAATTAAATTAGTTATATTTTAACAAAGTTTTTTAATAATCCTTGTTTACTTTATTAAATAATTTCTTAATAATTAACTTGATAATCAGCTTTGACTATAAGAAACTTAGTATGTTGCTTGTATATTTATTAAGATTAATATGATCTTAAATATGAAATAATTTAGCAAAATATTTAATTTATCCGATTTATATTAAATAATTTTTATGACGATTAAATCTCGCGGTAATAATAAAAATCATCTTATTATTTAACAAATTAATTATAATAAACATAATAAAAGCTTATTACGTATATAATTCTTAAATAAATAAATACAATTTAGAAAAATAATATTTTAAAAATAAGAAAAAAAGTTATATAAGTAAATAAAAAAACATTTATATAAATCCTAAAAGCACCGGCTTTAAGCGTAAACCGGGCTTATAACTATCACGTAATGAAACGCTTAGTTATAATTAGATATTAAATTTAATAATATCTTTTTTAAAAATTAAAAAAAGGCTATTAAAGAAAGATTAACTATATATAGCCGATTTATTTATATAAGTTAAAGTTAATTAAGAAATGTCCATTTTCGGTATGCTTTATACACTGATAACGTAATCAATTAATCAAAAAAAAGCCACAATTTCGTGACAAATATATTTACGATTTCATTTTATATTACTTTTAAATTAACGTTATTTTAATTTTATGTTAAATTTAATAAAATTATTTTTAATTTTAATTAACATTTATTTACTTATTTTTACACATATTTTATATAATTAAATAAATATCTTTTATACTTTAAATTACAGTAATAAAATAAACATATAAATCTTTAAATAACCTTATATTTGAGCATTGCTATTCGTGCAGTATGACTCTGGCTAGCCGTGCAGTATTTCCTAAAAAAGCGGGCGGTCAGGGCTTTTGCCAGGCGTTTCCCTTGCCAAAACCATGAAAAGCACGTATCTCAACAAAAAGCTGAATAACTTCATATTCCCGACTTGGCTCAATTGATAATTAGTATTATTCAAAAGCCCTTGATTCAGCGATTCTAATGATATACCTTTCAAGTGTTGCATCGCTGGATTAGTGCGGCTATATCGCAGCGAACCTGGCGGCCTAGCTCCCCCCCGCGGCTATTCCCCGGCTATACTCGTACTTGGTCGTTTTGAAAATCGATGGGATCGCGTTGATATTCCATATAGCGCCGCCAAGCCCGGGATGCAGCGCTTAAAACATATATCCCTGGAATCGCTGAATTGAGGAGATTAAGACTATGGTAATTATATAATCCTGAATCCTGTGGATGCGAAGTTATTCGCGTTTTGGTTGAAATCTGCGTACTTAGCCGTTTGATGGGGTACGGCCGCCGGAGTTCCGCCACCGCCTTCCATTTTAGGCAAATACTGCACGGCTAGCCAGAGTCATACTGCACGAATAGCAATGCTCTTATATTTAAAGCTTTATTTAATTACTTTTAATTTAGCAATTTTAGAAATATATATTTTATAAATTACATCGTCATTTTATTTAAGATGTGGTTAAATAAAATTAATGTTATTATTATTAAACTGCGATTTTTTTAATTAATTATAATAACGTTGTTAACTTTATTCGATAATATTTTAATTAAATCAATAATGTAATTTATAAATATATATTTCTAAAATTGTTAAATTAAATATTATAAAAAAAGTAATTATTTAAAGGAAACATTAATTACGTAATATAAAATTAATTAAATGTATAATATTATTAAAAAAGTAAGCGGTAAGTAAAAATTTAAAAGCTGTACTTTATTAAAAGTAATATTATTTGCGCAATAAGTAATGTATTATTTGCGTAGTAAGTAATGTATTATTTACGCAATATTTCGAGTTTACTAGTTAGCATTTATCTACTTATTACCACATATATTTTATATGGTTAAATAAATATCTCTTATGTTTAAAGTTATTTTAACAGTTAAAAATCTTATAATTAGTTATAACTTCACAGTTAAGATAATCTTAAATTAATAATTACTATTAATCAATTCGTCTCAATTTAACGATTTTAAATATATATATTTTATAAAATACATCGTTATTTTAATTAATTTATACGCGGTCGAAGCTAAAGTTAATGTTGTTAACCTACGATTTTTTTAACTTTAGCGTTTTTAATTTTAACTGATTGCAACAACAGCTTTAGTTTTATTCAACGATATCTCGGTTAAACCGACAATGCATTTTATAAAACATATATTTTTAAAATCGCTAAAACGAAAGCTATTAAATCGTGTTAATTATCAATTAAAAAGCGTCTTAAATATAAAGTTATGACTATATAATCGTAATGATGATATCGAACGAGTTAAAAACATAAATAATACATTAATAACTTATTATTTTTGGTGAATTGGCAAGTATTTGTCATGCCACTTAACAAACTCGAAATACTACGTAAATAATACATCATGCATTACGCAAAAATATTACTCTTTATTAAACGCAAATTTTAATAAAAACGTAAATAATTTTACATGCATAAAGTTTAAAATTATATAATTATTATATTATTAATTTTTTTAATTTAATGATTTTAATTATATATATATCGAAAAATGCATCCTAAATTTAAGTGGGTTATATTAAATAATAAAGTATTTTAACGATTTTTAAATCGATTAAATATGAATATAACCGGAGAATAGCCGCGAAAGCCGCCAGCAACCACGTTTTAATTCTGAAATTTTTCCTTTAAACAATAATGTAACATATAAAATTTATATTATTAAAATCCCTAAATTAAGCACTTTTTATTAATAGTAATTATTAATTTAATTAAGCTATATATACGAAGTTATTTAATTTTTTGTTATAATTTAATGTTTTAATAATTTTAATAAAAAATGTTTAATAAAACGTTTTACCGTTTTTTAAATTTAAAAAAATATTGCGTATTTAATTAACTTTACACTACGCGACTAGTGATTTTTTTATTTAATTTTAATTACTTTAAATATAAAATTATTTAAAAATTTATATATTATGTTTATCGAAATAAATAACATATTATTAAAATATTATTATGATTATTATTATTATACCTCATTATGTTCTTTTACACATAATATATAAATTATATAAATACTCGATATGTTTTCATTTTTTATTTAAGCATAAAACCTTTTATAAGATATAATTTATATAAGATAAAAACTGTTTATTTTAATAATATCCTACCTATATTATATATCATATAGTTTATTTCTTTTTTCCTTCTTTAAAAGCTCACTTTTCTGGTAGAATTATTTAATAAATTAAACGTTATAATGAGATGGTAGTGTAAGTTGCCGGCGTGTTATTGTTGGTTTTTTTATTTTATCTTTAATAAAAAAAACCTGGATTTATATAAGGATTTGTATATATATGCCGATATTTCATGTTTTATTTGGAATTAATCCTTTATAAAGTTTATTTTTTTTTGTTTTATCTTTAACAACCTAAAGGTTTTAATATAATCTTTTTATTTTTATTTTTATTATTCCTCTTTTCTTCTTTATAAAATCTATAATAGCCTTAATTAATTATTTATTTTATTCTTAATAAAATATTTATTTAACTTTATATCGTTTACTTATATTAATTTAATATTTTCTTACATCCTTATTTATAGGTAATTATATTATTTATAAATATATAATTTCTAATATAAAAATATTTATAAATATTTTCCTCTTATAATAACGCTTTTAACGATTTTTAAAAATTTAAAATCGGCTTTATTATTTTAAAAATTCCATAATTATTCCTTTAATATTCTATCTTATTAATATGCCTTTTACCGTTATCCCTTAAGTTATCCTTATTATTGCAAGCTTTCCTTACATAACTTATATCCATAATATGTTTATAAATATAAACGTTCACAATATGAACCTCCCCTTATTTTATTACATATATAACCAAGCTATAGTTATCATTTATTAGGTTTTTTTCTATATAATTAATAATATCCTTACGTTTATAAAGTTGGTGGGTTATATTAAATTTTTTTCTAACTTAACCCCAATTATGATCTTTATATAAATTATATTAATAATTAAGTAGCTAATAACGCTTTATACCTTTTTAATTAAGGCTTCTAAAATAATATTATTAAGTATATATCTTGCTTAGATTCTAGCTTTATTACTATAAAAATTTAATATTAGGAAAGTTAAAACATCTTCAACATTTCTCGATTTTATATAGTTATAAGTAAAGTTAACTAACTTATTACTCGTTATATTTACTTTTTTATTTTATATCTTTACAAGATTTATATATAAATATATCATTTAATTTATTACTTATTCCATACTTATTCTTTCCTTATACTTACTAACTTTTATTAAAATATTCTTAAGGCTAAATTATTTTCTAAAATCATTATTATTCAATTTTTGAAGGGTAATATTAATTTTAATATTAAAATTTTTATAAATAGGCTTTTTAAATAAAAATAAAATACATATTAATTTATTACTTTATTATTTTAATTTAGATGTAACTTAAGGATACTTAAAGGTTTAGCTAATCCTATCTAACCAAAAGCTTAACTAAGTTTTTAATAAGGATAAAAGTGATATTATAAATAACATTAAAGATATTATTTAAACATTTCACCTTTTTTTCCCCTTCGTCCCATTTATAATTTAACTATTTTTATATTACATTATATTTTTATTTTATTTATTCTTATTATAAATATCCCTTAATTAATATTTATTTATATATAACACCTTATATTAATAAATATACTTATTTTTATTTATTTTTATTCGATTTTATTTTTATATTTTACTTTTTTTTAACATAAATATGCTCCTTACTTACTAACTACTTAATAAATTTATATATAAGGAATTTTTTCTGTTATAATAATCATCTTATTACGTGTTTAATTTTGTTATTATTTAATAATATACTTTTATAATTAAATTATATATAAAATGCTTTTAAAGTTAATTTCTTTTTAAATACGTCTTTTTATATAATATATTTTAAGTAATTTATAATTATATAATATACCATTTTTTTCTTTTCATATTTATATCATAATATAAATATTATTAATATGTTTTATTTAAGAGAATTGTCGGTAAACAAAGTTTATTGCATATAAACGTACGTATACGCATAGAGGCGAATTAACTTATTAAAGCAAGAAAGCATAACTGGTTATTTAGTATTATACACTCTTATTGATGATTCGTATTTCTCTTTATATAGAGGCAGTTGCTTTAGAGCAATTGCCTTATATAGAGAGTAAGGCTAATTATATAATACAAGTAAGCTGGCTACCACCTTGTAGGTGATAGGCTACCGGCTAGCCAAAGGCTAGCTAGTAGGAGTTATTACTAATCTGATACTAGCATCTTTTGTTTTATTATAAGATGCTTATAGTAATAACTCATTAGTTAGTCATTTGAATCTATAGTCTTCTGCCTTTATCTAAAATTATCTACGTATAACGTGATACGTGCGGCGGTAGGTGTACGGCGGTAGGTGTACGGTGCCGGCGTGGTGTGCCGGCAGTCGTACAGGTCCGCCGGGTTCGCCGGTGATAAATAAATCTTTTCCTCATTGGAGGAATAATAGTAAGAAGAGATAGTGATTATCATCCCTGGCTATCTTCTCCTTTTTTGAATTTTTATTGCCGGTTACCCCTGTATGTAAGGTTTTAAAGGTATCACTTAATTTACATTAACGTTGACTAACCCTCGTATTTATATATAGTGTAGTTAAAGTAGGTATGATAGATATGATAATTTTAAAATAAGATTAATGTATCCATCATAAGGGTAAAATAAATAGATAAAATATGAGAACCAATACTTACTAATAAATGAGTAGTTAATAATTAGTGTAAAGTGAATAATAAGTGAAAAAAGAAATAAAGTTTAAAGCTTAATGTTAAAATTATTACTACAATTAACGAGCTGCAATAAAAAAGCATGTATTTGTCGAATTAAAAATGTTAATAACTGTTAAGTAAGCTATTAAGTTATTAAATTATATTATATCGCTTTTTCATACGTTGTAAGTTATGTTATATTTTTTAACATACTAACGTTACGTCGTTTTCGAGGTCGATAGGTACGTGGGTGAATAAAATAAAGTAATCGTTTCGTGGTAAAATTGTTGGTTATATTATCTTTTATAATATTTCGGTTAACAAGAAAATTATTATAATTTAAGTTCTTTGTACGTTATTAACGTTAACCTTACTTTAACTTTATCGTTTTACTTAATAACGCCGTTATTCTTAAAGTTGTAAAATTTAACATTTACTTTTATATAAACTTAAACTTATAAAAAGTAAGGTTTTATCTTATTTAAAAGACGTTAATCGAATATAATCAATATATTAGTAACTGTGAGGCTATTGTTAATTACGCAGCTTTTAATATCTTACTAATATATTAAACCGTTTTTTCTTTTTATAAAAACTTAACTAATCTGTTAATATCAACTTATTTAGTTAACATAAAAACTGATTAATGTCGGTAAACAAAGTTTATTGCATATAAACATACATATACGCATAAAAACGGATTAGTTTATTAAGGTAAAAAGGTACAACTAGTTATTTAATATTATACACTTTTATTAATAATTTGTATTTCTCTTTATATAAAAGCAGTTACTTTAAAACAACTACTTTATATAAAAAGTAAGGCTAATTATATAATATAAGTAAGCTGGCTACCACTTTGTAAGTAGTAAGCTACCGGCTAATTAAAAGTTAACCAGTAAAAGCTATTATTAATCCGATAAAAATTGCTATTTACACCTCATGTTTTTACTATTAAAAGCTTATTTGCACTTTAATACATGTGATAAAGCCTTACGCCAAAGCTTTACGTTAAAGCCCGGCCGTAAAAGCTAAAATATATTTAAATAACTTTACGAAAATAATTTACATTTATTTAAAACTTATATTAATCGATTTTTTATTTAAATCTAAATTAATTAACACTAATTACATTATATTGCAATATTAAGTTATAAAGTTATATAAATATAGGTAAATGTAGCGTTTAAACCGTATTACGTGATACTTTTTAACAATTATATTTTATTTTTAAGTTAATATACCATCTCAAAAAAAGCCACGAATAATTTAACAATCAACGGTTGCTTATATTTAAGATTAGTATCGTTTAAAAGCGTTTAATAAGATAAATTAAATGAATTAACTTACATCGTTTGCGGCCTTAAATTTATAAAATTATATAAAAAAATAAGTTAATTAAGCCGATTTTATCGTAAAACTTTAACGGTTTTAAGCGTAAGCCCCGCTACATGTACTAAGGTGCAAATAAGCCCTTAATAGCAAAAACATAAGGTGTAAATAGCAATTTTTTTATAATAAAAATAAATGAAATACAAATATAATATAATATAAAAATAATTAAATTATAAATAAAATGAGGGAGAAGAAAAGAAATAAAACATTTAAGTAATGTTTTTAACGTTATTTATAATATTATTTTTATTTTTATTAAAGATTTAATTAAGTTTTTAACCGGGTAAAATTAATTAAACCTTTAAATATCCCTAAGTTATATTTAAATTAAAATAATGAATTAATATGTGTTTTATTTTTATCCAAAAAGTTTGTTTATAAAGATTTTAATGTTAAAAACCGATATTATTTTTTAAAAGTTAAATAACGATAGTTTTAAAAAATAAGTTAGCTTTAAGAACATTTTAATAAAGGTTAATAAGTGTAAGAAAGAAATAAATATAAAATAAGTAACGTATTAAATGATATGTTTATGTATAAATTTTATAAAGATATAAAATAAGGAAATAAATATAATAAGTAATAAATTAATCGATTGTATTTATAATTATATAAAATCGAGAAGTGTTAAAAACGTTTTAATTTTTTTGATATTAGATTTTTGTAGTAGTAAAGCTGATATTTAAGTAAGATATATATTTAATGATATTATTTTAGAAACTTTGATTAAAAAAGTATAAGATATTATTAATTATTCAATCGTTAATATAATTTATATAAAGATTGTAATTAAGGTTAAGTTAGAAAAAATATTTAACGTAATTTATTAATTTTATAAATGTAAAAATATTATCGATTATATAAAAAAATTAATAAATTAATAAAAAGAGTTTAAATGAAATAATTATAAAATAAAGTTTATAAGAATATAAAAATAATAATAATTAATATAAATATTATAAATAATAATTATGATTTAATTATATATGTAATAAAATAAAAGGAGATTTATATGATAAATATAGATTATGTAAAAAAGATTTATAATAATAAAAATAACTTAAGGAATAATGATAAAAGATATATTAATAAAATAAAATGTTAAAGGAATAATTATGAAATTTTTAAAATAATAAAAGCTAATTTTAAATTTTTAAAAATTATTAAAAATATTATTATAAAAAGAAAATATTTATAAACATTTTTATATTAAAAATTATATATTTATAAATAATGTAATTATTTATAGATAAAGGTATAAAAAGATATTAAATTAATATGAGTAAGTAATGTAAAATTAGATAAATATTTTATTAGGAATAAAATAAATAATTAATTAAAATTATTGTAGATTTTATAAAAAGGAGAAAAGAAATAATAAAGATAAAAATAAAAAGGTTATGTTAAAGCTTTTAAACTATTAAAGATAGAATGAAGGAAAAGCGAAATAAATTTTATAGGGGATTAATTTTAAATGAGATATAAAATATCGGTATATATATATAAATTTTCATCCCATCCAAAGGACATATTACGCTACCTCTCACATAATTAATAAGGGAAATTAATAAGGAAACTGATAAAATAACTAATAAGAATATTACTTCATAATTAATAAGCTTTATCCACGCGTTTTAATTGGCTTAACCAAGCCGCGTCACAACCACGTGATATTTACGTAATAATTATATAACCTAATCACGTGACCTAAATTCTGGACGGGATTTCTACTTTTTTTTTTTTTTTTTTTTTTTCAAAAATTTTTCAAAAATTTCTAAAAATCCTTTTTATTCTAAATAGAAAATAAACCTTGCCTTCCGCGAGGAAAAATTTTTTTGACTTTTTTTATTTTTTTCGAAATCCCAGAGATTTAGAAGGGCCACGTCCCGGAGCCTGCGGAGGGCCACGTTCCGGACATTTCGAAAGGCCATTAAGAAAAAAATAAAAAAAGTCAAAAAAATTTTATAAATTTAGGTTTCTTTTATTAAGAGTAAAATGGAAAAATTAATGATAACATATTAACAGCTTATATTATCACTTTATTATAACGTTTAATTTATTAAATAATTTTATTAAAAAGGTAAATTTTTAAAGAAAAAAAAAGAGATAAATTATATGATATGTAATGTAAGCAAGATATTATTAAAATAAATAGTTTTTATTTTATATAAGCCATATTTTATAAAAGGTTTTATATTTAAATAAAAAATAAAGAAATATTAAATATTAAGAATTGTTATTCGCACTTTTAAAAATTACTATTAAGGTTTTATTTACACTTTAATACATTTAAGGCGCCCCGCGCTCAGGCCGGCTAAAGCCTCGTGTTAAAGTTAATTCGATTAATTTATCCCTTTATATAGTTTTATTAATTTGATATTTTATATTATATAACATGATTTATTTAATTTATTTAATTAAGCGTTTTTAAATGATATTAATCTTAAACGTATGCGACCATTAATTATTAAGTTATTTAATTTTTTTTAAAATGATATTTTAGCTTAAAAATAAAATATAACCGCTAAGAAATATTACATAATATGGCTTAAACACTTTTTATCTTCTTATTTTTATAATTTTATAATTAAATATTATAATAAAATATAACCGGTATTAATTAATTTATAATTAAGTAAGGAATCGATTAATATAAGTCTCAAATGAGTGTAAGTTATTTTCGTAAAGTTATTCGAATATATTTGTAGCCGAGCTTTAAAAGCTTTCGGGGAGCCCCGCGAAACCTCGCGCTCGAATGTATTAAAATGCAAATAAAGCCTTAATAGCAATTTTTAAGGGTGCGGATAGCAATTCTCTAAATATTTATATAATTTATATATTATATGTAAAAAAACATAATGAGGTATAATAATAACAATAACAATAATATAACATATCGTTTTTATTATATTATTAAGGGCAACACTAAATCTGCAGTATGCCGCGGCTAGATCTGCAGTATGTCCCGAAACGGTAAGCGGTGGGTGGAAATCCGGGGGCCCTACTTTATCAAACGCAAATTTAAACAAAAACGCGAATAACTTCGCATCCATAAACCTAACTTTTATATAATTATTATAGCTTTAATCACCTCGTTTCAACGATTATAACAATATATATTTTAAATTATACATCTAAAATTTAGATAAGCTATAAGGAATAATATAAGATCTTAACGATTTTAAAAATGATTAAGTATGAATATAGCCAAAAAATAGCTGGGGCTGAGAGCTAGCTGCGATATTAGCGCCGGCTTTGCTAGGGAATAAGCATACGAGACTGGGGATGTAATATATGAAATCTATATTATTAAAATTGCTGAATCGAGTGTTTTTAAATGATGTTAATTATTAATTGAGCAGGGTTCTGGATACAAAATTATTTAAAGTTTTATTTAAATTTGTGGCTATAATGCTTTTAGCGAGAAAGATACCTGGTAAAACCGCTCTTTGCCTTTTAGATTTAGATTATACTGCAGATTTAGCTGTGGCATACTGCAGATTTAATGTTGCCTTTTATTAAATTTTAAATCCTTTAACACTTTCTTAATATACTATTATTAATCAATACATATATTGCTTGTTAAGTTAAATCTTAATATCTTAATGCTTAAAAATTAATTAACATTACCTAAATTTATTATAAGCATATCATTTTATTTGTCCGGAGGACATTATTGTGTTAAGTTTTAAGAAAATTATTATATAAAATTATTAGCAAAAGTTTTATTATATATTTTTATATTATGTTAACCTTACATTATATTTAAAGTGGATGATAAGAAATTAAAGTTTTACTTTATTTATATAATTAATTAAATTGATTTAGGCTTTTAATTAAATATATTAAGCTGGGACATATCCTGGTTATCACATGATATAATTAATAATCTAAAAAACTCTTTATAAAATAATTTAAATAATTTAGGATATTTAAGATCCCTAATCTCTTTATATAAATTACCTAAAAACGCTTTTATGTATTATCTTTATCTTTTTAATCTTTTAAATTTCTTTAATCTTTTAAATTTCTTTAATCTTCTTAATTTAACTAAAATAACTTTAAAGCATAAACTATCATTAAATAATCTTATTACTTTTTCTATTATTAATAACATATAACCTCCTCTTACCTTATCCTTATCTTTAAAAATATTATTATTTTTTAGCTTTTATTAATTAACATTAATACCTCATCATATCATCATACAAATCATCAAAAGTTTATTACATACTTTATTACCAATTATTTCATCTTTATATTTGTAGTTAATTTTTAACTACCTTTTTTAATTATGTATTTTATCATAATAATCCTTATTTATTTAATTATGGCTTATTTAAGATCTATACCGATTAACCATTATTCTAAGCCGATAAACTTTTAAAGATTTTTATAACATAATATTAAAAAAATAATGATAATTTATATGTCAATTCTGATAAAAAGATTAATTACCTTAACCTAACAATAAATAAATATAACATCATTATACTATTTAATTAAAATAAAAAGTAGTTATTATAATGACAAATAAAAATTAATAATTTAGGTAATTTAAGATATCTAAGATCTTTTAAACTGCTTAAATATCCCTAATCTCTTTATATAAATTACCTTAAAACGCCTTAAAATACTTTTATTATTTTAATCTTTCTAATCTCTTTAATTTTCCTAATCTTCCTAATCTCTCTAATCTTTAATTTCTTTAATCTTTTTAACCTAATCTCTTTAATCTCTCTAATCTCTCTAGTCTCTCTAATCTCTTTAATCTCTCTGATTTTTTTAATCTTTTTAATCTCTTTAATCTTCTTAATCTCTTTTATCTTACATCCTATTACATTGCCAACTTACATCACCAACCTTATTATTACTTATATTTCACAAATATTTATGGCTTTTAAATAAATATTAACGCTCTAAACTTACTTTAATTCTTTATTCTAAATTATTATACATACCTTATATATCTTATATACCGTTATGCCCCCCTTACAAAATTCTATAGCTGACGTAGTAAACCTCAGGAAAAAAAAGCCATACGTTTTTTAGCTCCCTGGAGTTTACGAAGAGCTGTAGCTTGAAAACATGGCTTTTTTTAGGGGGCAGCCGTGGAATTTTAAATTTTTAACTAATTTCTCTAATTACTATCGATTAATATTAAATAATATAAAATCATTTACATATAACACTATGATAATTCTTAATTCTTTATTAATATAAACCATATTATCTAATATTAACAAAATATAATCATGTTTTTTTAATAAAATTTACATACAAGTTTACCACGCTATGTTAACTTACTTTAATTTATATAAAACGTTTAATAATTCGATAATCTTTATTATATTATAACCATATTCAATCTTTTCTTTTAGATAAGCTTTAAAATATTTAATTAATAAGGAGAATTACTTTATAAATATTTATTCTTTTAACTCTCTATTAAAATATATAATAATAAAATCGATTTATATTATATACTAATGTTTCAAAGCGGTAAAGGCCATTAAGATTTACCATAATGCCGCTCTTACCATCATAGCTTATTTTTCTTTATAATTTATTCCTTTTTTCTAAGTAAATCCATATATCATAATATGCATTTTTAACTTATTAAAGTTTCTGCTAAATAAAAACTTCTTTTGTAAAATTTATTTTAAATTAATTAAATGTTATCCTTTTATTTTATTAAGATTAATAAACTTAAATGTTCTGTGTTTTAGGTTTTTTCTAATTTTGTTAAATCTAACTTAACGTTAAAAATCCTTCTTTAATTTATTTATAACTTCTTTAAACGTAGGATTTTTATTTATATATATATTAAATAATTTATCTGTCTAAAGGACATTATTGTGTTAAGGTTTAAAACAATTATTATATAAAATTATTAATGAAAGTCTTATTATATACCCTTACATCGTGCCAACTTTGTATTGTATTTGAAGTGAATAATAAAAAATTAAGGTTTTATTTTATTTATGTAATTAGTTAAATTTATCTAGGCTTTTGATTGGGTGTATCGAACTGGGGTTATATCCTAGCTACCACGTAATGTGGTTGACAATTTAAAAAGCTTTTTATTAAATAATCTAAATCTAAGATATTTAAGATATTTAAGATCTCTCAAATTATTTAAATATCCCCAGTCTTTTTTTTAAGATCTCTCAAACTATTTAAATATCCCCAGTCTTTTTATGCGAATTGCCTTAAAACATTTTTATCATTTTTATTTCCTTAATCTCTTAAATTTCTTTAATCTCTTAAATTTTATTAATTTTTTAAGTTTCCTTAATCTTCTTAATCTCCTTTATTTTACATATTAATACATTTTTTTAGTTAAAATAACTTTATTATTTTACTTGTTAATAGCGTATAACTTTTCTTTTTATAAAAATATTGTTACCTTTTAACTTTTATTAATTAGCATAAATACTTTATCGCATCATCATACAAATCGTCATACAAATTGTTGTATAAATCGTCGAAAACTTATCACATATTTTATTGCCAACTACTTTTTATCCTATAATTTTTCTTACTTCGTTTTCGTATTTACAATCAATCCTTAATTACTTTTTTTAATCGCAAGCTTTATCGTAACAATCCTTATTTACCTAATATGTTTATTCACTTAATTACAGTTTATTTAAGATTGATACCGACTAGTTATTATTTTAAATCATTATTTTAAGTTAATAAACTTTCTTAAAAATCTTTATAACATAACATTAAAAGAATAACGATAATTTATACATTAATTTTAACAAAAAAACTACTTTAACCTAGCAATAAATAAATATAATGCTACCGTGTTGTTTAATTAAAACAAAGAAAAGCTATCATAATAATAAATAAAAGTTAACAATTTAAGAAACTCTATTAAATAATTTAAATAATCTAAAATATTTAATATCTTTTAAATTACTTAAATATCCCCAATCTTTTTATATCAATTACCTTAAAATGCTTTAAAACGTTTTTATTATCTTAATTTTCCTAATTTTTTTAATCTCCTTAATTTCCTTAATTTTACATCTTATTATCAGCTTACATCGCCAACTTTATTATTCATTATACTCCATAAATTTATAACTTCCAGGCAAATATTAACGCCCTAAACTTGCCTTGATTCTTTATTCTAAATTAATTATTATATGTCCTATATGCCATTATACCCTTTTTAAAAATTCTACGGCCGGCGCAGCGAATCTTGTGAAAAAAAGCCATACGTTTTTAAGCTACAACCTTTCGTAAACTCCGGGGAGCTTAAAAGCGTAGCTTTTTTTTCGGGGCGGCCGTGAAATTTTATCTGTCCGGAGGACATTATTGTGCTGAGTCTCGAGAAAATTATTATACGAAATTACTAGCGAAATTCTTATCATATACCCCTGCATCGTGCCAACCCTGCACTGTATCCGGACTGGACGATAAGGAATTAAGGTTTTACTGTTATTTATGTGATTGGCTAAATTCATCCAGGCTTTTGATTGGGTGCATCGAGCTGGGGTGCACCTTATGTCCCGGCCACGTGATGTGGTTGGCAATCCAAAAAGCTTTCTATTAAATAATCTAAATCCAGGATATTCAGGATCCCCAGTCTCTTTATGCGAATTGCCTTAAAGCGCTTTTACCATCTTTATCTCCTTAATCTCCTGGATCTCTTTGATCTCTTGGGTCTCCTTAATCTCCCTGATAGCCGTCAAAATAGCCTCACTACCTTTCCTGTTGTCAGTAACGTATAACCCTCCTTTCTTGCCTTATCCTCATAAAAACATCGTCACCTCCTAGCCCTTATTAACTAGCATAGATACCTCATCGCATCGTCGTACAAATCGTCGTACAAATCGTCGAAAATCCACCACGTACTCCGTTGCCGACTGCTTTCCATCCTACGATTCTTCCTGCTTCGTCTTCGCACGCTTATTCCCTCGACCACGGCCTATTCAGGATCTATACCGATTAGCCGTTATTCCAAACCGATAAACTCTCCTATACGACAATCGCTTTTACCCCTTAGTTCGAAGATCTTCATAACGTGATATCAAGAGAGTAACGATAATTCGTACGTCGATTTTGACAAAGAGACTGCCCTAGCTTAGCGATAAATAAATATAACGCCACCGTGCTGTCTAATCAAAACGGAGAGGAGTTATTATAATAGCAAATAAGGGTTGGCAGTCTCTGTTGAATAATCTAAGTAATCCAGGATATCTAGGATCTCTCCTACTACCTAAATATCCCCAGTCTCTTTATGCGAATTGCCTCAAAACGCCTTAAAGCGCTTTTACTATCTTGATCTCCCTGATCTCCCTGATCTCCTTCGTTTCCTTCATCTCCTTCATCTCCTTTATCTCCTTTATCTTATATCTTATTGCCAACCTCGCTATCGCCTATACTCCACGGATCTATGGCCTCCGGACAGATATTGACGCCCCGAACTTGCTTTGATTCTTTATTCTAGATTATTACACATGCCCTATATGCCCTGTATGCCGTTATGCCCCCTTGAAAAATTCTACGGCCGGCGTAGCGAACCCCGTAAAAAAAAGCCATACGTTTTCGAGCTCCCCGGAGTTTACGCAGGGCCGTAGCTCGAAAACGTGGCTGTTGGATGGACAAGGTAACCATATGGTTAGTAAGGGTTTACGTAATATCGTAAGGTAGAATGTATGTGGTATATTGAGTGTGTATTGATCTATGAAGAAGAGGAAGATCTAAGATCTAAGTGGGCCGCCTTATGGCAAGGCTGGCCTGCGGCCTGGCCCTGCGCACGGGCCCCCACAGTGCCGCGCAGGGGCACGTGGCTAAGCGACACGTGACTACTGTCCCGACAGTGGCTTTTTTTTCGGGGCGGCCGTGGAATTTTAAGTATTTATGGTTCATTAATTATCAATTTTTTTATATTATGGCGTTAAAAGAAAAATCCTTATTTTTAAACGTTAAATAACGCTATTACGTTCTTATTTTAATCATATAACGCATTTTTATAAATCATATCCCTTTTTTTTACAAAAAAGTTTTTTTTTAAAAAGATTTAAATAAAAAATGATTTTATTAATAATATATGTTTTAAGATAATAACATAAATCATATCTTTTTTATTTATTAACTTATAACATATTATACTTATTTTTTTAATTATTATCTTACTTTTATTAATGCCGATAATAAAATTAAAATGGTTAATATTTATAATTAATTTATGATTATAATCTAATTTATTATTAATAATATAAACGTTAAAATTATTATTAAATAAAAGTTAGTTTTATTCGTTAATTTCAATTATATATATCCTTAAATAATGAAATTCTTTTACTTTAATGCTTTAATTTTTTTAAGATTTGTTAATTATTTTATTATTTAATTAAGCTTAATTTAAGCCATATCTTATTATCTCGTTTTCTTAACATTTAATTAACCTCTTCTAAGCTTTTAATTTCATTTATATTAAGAAAGTAATAACATTAATTTTATATTTAAGAGATTTCCTATCCGCATTACCTTTTTTTCCTAAATTAACTTATCCGCATTACCAATACATCCGCATTTCTACTTTATACTACTTTTAGATTAACGCCGTTCTAACCTCATGTTAAATTTAGCAAAATTATTCTTAATCCTAAGTGGTATTTATTTATTTATTTATTTTTATATTTATTTTATATGGTAGGATAAATATCTCTTATGCTTAAAATCGTTTCGATAAACTAAATATATAAATTTCTAAATAACTTTGTATTTAAGGCTTTGCTTAATTGATAATTAAATTTATTTAATCGCTTTTAATTTAGCGATTCCAAAAATATATATTTTATAAAGTATATTGCCGTTTTAGTTAAGATATTGTTAAATAAAACCAAGGCTGTTGTTGTTAACCTGCGATTTTTTAACTTTAACGTTTTCGATTTTAATTAATTACGATATCCGCTTTGGCTTTATTCGGCGATATTTCAGCTAAAACGGCGATGTAACTTATAAAATATATATTTCTGGAATCGTTAAATTAAAAGTAATTGAATAAATGTAATTATTAATTAAGTAAAGCCTTAAATACGAAATTATTTAAGGATTTATACGTTAAGATTATCGGAATAAATAAAAGTATGAAAGATATATTAATAACTTATCATTTTTAATAAGTTGGCAAGTATTTAACATGTTATTAAAATATTAAATCTTACGTAAATAATAGATTAATTCTAATTAAATATATTAAGTCCTTATAGTTTTAGTGTAGCTTAATTAATTTTGGTTAGTTGTAATATTACTCACCGCTTTTACTAGTGCGTGAGGTAGAATTACGGATGTATTAATAGTGTGGATAAAGTCATTTAAAAAAAACAAGTAGTGCGAATAAAAAATCTCATATTTAATACTTTTTAATGATTAAAGTTTATATAAAATATTTAATTATCCTTTATCGCATATATAATATTAATTTCTTTAATTTTAGCCTTTACTTTTATTTTTAATTTTACGTTTTAACTTAAGGTAATCTTTAATTAAATAACCATACTTTTTATAATTAAAATAAAAAAGGCCTAATTTATTATCTTAATTAAGCTTTTTATCGATAATTTTATTAATTTTACCACTTTAGCTGCTTTTACCATCATCACGTTTTTATCTTTATCTACAACTTTAACTTTATTTACATCCTCTTAAATTATAAGAATTATAATTGTTTTTTTTGTTAATTTTATTCTTAAATTTTAAATTAAAATCATTTATAATGTTAATGATCTTTATATTAAGTATAAATTTAAACGTTCTATTTATAATCTTCACTTAATCTACAGCTTTTTTTTATATATAATTATAAATATTATAATCTATTATTATTAATCAATATACATGCTTATATCCTTATATTAACGCATATATAATTATTATTTTAATATAAAATCTACTAAATCCTTCTTATTATATTTTATAACATTAAAATCTTTTTAAATCTTTTTTTGATAAATATTTTTTAACGTTACGTAAGTTTTTACAAACGTTTTTATTATTTTATTACCCTTATAGATTTTAATAATTAAGTTTAATAATTGACGTTTATAAGTCTTAATAATGGCTTTAATTAATTTTAACTTTTTTTTACTTATTAAAGTTATATTATTTTTAAATCTAATCCTTTTTAGCATTATTTAAAGTATATTATAATAGATTAACTAATTAGTAAATCCTTTTAAATAATTCTCTTTATTTAGGATAAAATTAAAATCATTTTAATTAAGATTTGAATCTAAATTTAAATTTAAATCTAAATCTTTTCGATTTTTCTACTTACTTTTTTTTTACTTTTTTTTCTTTACTTTTTTTAATTTTTTTAACTTTTTTTTTAATTCATTTAAAAATAAGCGATTTTGCGTTATCTATTAAATTCTTAAAATCATCTAAATCTAAATCTAATAAATCTGATAAGTTTGATAAGTTAAAATTTAATGAAAATAAGATTCTTAGTTTCGGAATTAATATAACCTTTTTATTTATTTTCTTAGTTACTTTTGCTGATATAATATTCTTTAATAACATAAATATAATTAACTTAAATAATTTGATTTAATTATTATCTTCTTTATTAATACTTTTATCATTTTCCTTAATTTAATCTTTTTTTTTAATATTCCTTATCCTAAAATCTTTCTTCATTTTTAAATTTAAATCATTTGTTATCTTCCTTTAACTATTAATTTTATATTTTTAAAATTCCACGGCCGCCCCCCAAAAAAAAGCCACGTTTTTGAGCTATGGTCTTCTGTAAACTCCGGGGAGCTTAAAAACGTGTGGCTTTTTTTTTATGGGGTTTATTACATCGGCTGTAGAATTTTTTAAGGAGGGCATAATGGTATAACGGCATATAAGGTATATAAGGCATATAGGGTATATATAATAATTTAGAATAAAGAATTAAAGTAAGTTTGAGGCGTTAATATTTATCCGAAAGCTATAAATTTATGGAGTATAAGCAGGGTTGTGATTTAGTGACTTTTAATCTAATCACCACTTTGACTAAAACTAATTTAATTTAGTTACCGGCTTAACTAAAACTAACCAAATTAATTTGACTAAAGCTACGTAATTTAGTTAGTTAGTTACCCCTTTGACTAAGACTAAATTAAAGAACTAATTTAGTGACAAGAAAACTAAGAAAAAAACTAATTTTATTTTTTGAAAAAATATTTAATAATTAAAAAAATAAAAACGATATATAAAAAAATATATAAATTAATTTAATGTATATTATATTATTATCTATATATTTATAGTTAATTTAAAGTTATTTAAACATGTATTAAAAATATTTTATATTAAAAATAATATGTGATTTTGAAAATCTTTCATTATTTATTTAATTTTTTACTAAAACTTTAATATTTTTCTAAATTTTCTTGTCATTAGTTTTTCCTTATCACTAAGTGACTAAACTAAATTAGTTTTTAGTCTGATCACCACTTTGATTAAAACTAATTTAATCTGGTCAGTAGGTTGACTAAAACTAAGAAAATTAATTTAGTTTAGTCATTTTTTAGTTTGGTCACTTAGTAACTAAGAAAATACTAAAACTAAGAAACTAATTTCACAACCCTGAGTATAAGTAATAATGAAGTTGGCGATATCTTTAATTTAATATATATTAAAATATAGGTTAATAATAAGATGTAAGATTTAAGAGATTAGGGAGATTAAAGAGATAAAGGAGATTAAAGAAATTAAAAAGATTAAAGAAATTAGAAAGATCAAGAAGATTAAGAAGATTAGAAAGATTAGAGATATTAAAGATCAGAGAAATCAAGAAAATTAAGAAAATTAG
>JAJKLF010000067.1:0-31594 GCA_022984865.1 Hypomontagnella submonticulosa | reverse complement strand
ATTATTATATAAATCATTAAAAATCTATTACATACTTTATTACTAATTATTTTCTATTTTATATTTTTTTTACTTTTTTATACTTATAATTAATCCTTAACTATCTTTTTTAATCATAAGTTTTATCATAATAATCCTTATTTATTTAATTATAATCTATTTAAGATTTATATTGATTAGTTATTATTCTAAGTTAATAAATTCTCCTATATAATAATTATTTTTACCCCTTAATTTAAAGATTTGTATAATATAATCTTAAAAGAATAATAATAATTTATATATTAATTTTAATAAAGAGATTATTTTAACTTAATAATGAATAAATATAACATTATTATATTATTTAATTAAAATAGAAAAGAGTTATTATAATAACAAATAAGAATTAATAATTTAAATAATCTAAGATATCCAAGATTTCTTAAATTATTTAAATATTTTTAATTTCTTTATATAAATTATTTTAATATTTTAAAACGCTTTTATTATTTTAATCTTTCTAATCTTCTTAATCTTTTTTATTTTATATTTTATTATATTATTAACTTATATTACTAACCTCATTATTACTTATACTTTATAAATTTATAACTTTTAAATAAATATTAACGCCTTAAACTTACTTTAATTCTTTATTTTAAATTATTATATATACTTTATATATTTTATATATCTTATATACTTTATTTGTTTAAAGGATATTATTATGCTAAGTTTCAAGAAAATTATTATATAAAATTACTAGCGAAAGTTTTATTATATATCCTTATATTATATTAACCCTGTATTATATCTAGATTAAATGATAAGGAATTAAGGTTTTACTATTATTTATATGATTAGTTAAATTTATTTAGGTTTTTAATTGGGTATACTTTATGTTTTGGCGGCTACATGATATAGTTGGCAATTCAAAAAGCTTTTTATGAAATAATCTAAATAATCTAGGATATTTAAGATCTTTTAAATCTTTAGTTTCTTTATATAAATTACCTTAAAACACTTTTATTATTTTTATTTTCTTAATTTCTTAGATTTCTTTGATTTCTTAGGTTTCTTTAATCTCCTAAATCTCCTTAATCTCCTTAATCTAGTTAAAATAACTTTAAAGTACAAACCATCATTAAATAACCTTATTAACCTTTTTGTTGTTAATAATGTATAACTTTTTCTTATTTTATTTTTATTTTTAAAAATATTATTACCTCTTAACCTTTATTAATTAACATAAATATCTTATCATATCGTTGTATAAATCATCATATAAATTGTTATATAAATTATTATATAAATTGTTAAAAATTTAGAGGTTTGCTATTTGCACCCTACGTTTTTGTTATTAAAAGCTTATTTGCACCTTAATACATCTAAGTGCGGAGCTTTAAGAGCTGCTAAAGCCCGGCTGTAACCAGCTAAAATATATTCGAATAATTTTATGAAAATAATATGTACTTATTCGAAACTTATATTAATTAATTCCTTATTTAATTATAAATTAATTAATACCGGTTGCATTTTATAACGATATTTAATTGTAAAGTTATAAACGTAGGCAAATAAAGCGTTTAAGCCGTATTACGTGATACTTTTAACGGCTATATTTTATTTTTAAAGCAATATACCATCCAAAAAAAGCTATGATAATTTAATAACCAGATGTCGTAAACGTTTAAAATTAGAATCAATTGAAAGCGCTTAATTAAACGGATTAAATAAACTAAGTTACATGGTATAAATTATTAAACTCATAAAGTTATATAAAAGAATAAGTTAATTAAGCCGGCTATCGTAAGGAGCTTTAATTGGCTTTAACGCGAGGCTTTCTTTATATATTAAAGTGCAAATAAGCCCTTAAAAACAAAAACGTAAAGTGCAAATAGTAAACCTTAAAATTTATTATATATTTTATTACCAACTACTTTTTATCTTACAATTCTTCTTGTTTTTTTGTATTTATAATTAATTTTTAATTACTTTTTTTAATCGTAAGTTTTATTATAATAATCCTTATTTATTTAATTACAGCTTATTTAAAATCTATATTGATTAACCGTTATTTCAAGCCGATAAACTCTTTTAAAAATCTTTATAACGTGACATAAAAGTAATAATAATTCATATATTAATTTTAATAAAAAGATTAACTACCTTAGCCTAACGATAAATAAATATAACGTTATTATATTATTTAATTAAAACAAAGAAAAACTATCATAATAACAAATAAGAATTAATAATTTAAATAATCTAGGATATTTAAGATCTTTTAAACTACTTAAATATCCTTAGTTTTTTTATACAAATTACCTTAAAACGCTTTAAAACGTCTTTACTATTTTAATCTTTTTAATTTCTCTGATCTCTTTAACCTAATCTCTTTAATTTCCTTAATCTCCTTAACCTAATCTTCCTAATCTTTTTAATCTTCTTAATTTTTTTGATTTTTCTAATCTCTTTAACCTGATTTTTTTAATCTTTAATCTCCCTAATATTAAAATATAAGTTAACAATAAAATATAAAAAGCTTTATCCTATTGCCAATATTACTAAACTTTTGCTAATTTAACACTTAATCTCCTTAATCTCCCTAATCTCCTTTATCTCCTTTATCTTACATCTTATTACCAACCATATTACCAACCTTACTATTACCTATACTCTATAAATTTATAGCCTTCAAATAAATATTAACGTCCTAAACTTACCTTAATTTATTTTAGATTATTACATACCTTATATACCATTATGCCCCCCTTAAAAAATTCTACAGCCAGCATAATAAACCTTATAAAAAAAAGCCATACATTTTTAAGCTCCCCAAAATTTACAAAAAGCCGTAACTTAAAAACGTGGCTTTTTTTTTAGGGCAGCCATGGAATTTTATACTATTATACCCCTTTTAAAAATTTTTATAACCAACATAATAAACCTTAAGAAAAAAAAGCCACATATTTTTAAGCATTTCGAAGTTTATAAAAGGCCATAACTTAAAAACGTGGCTTTTTTTTCGGGGCAGCCGTGGAATTTTATTTATTTATCATTAAGGTAAAGTAGTTTTTTTGTTAGAATTAATGTATAAATTATCATTATTCTTTTAATATTACGTTATGAAAATTTTTAAGAAAGTTTATCGGCTTGAAATAATAATTAATCGGTATAAATTTTGAATAAACTGTGGTTAAATAAATAAAAATCGTTACGATAAAATGTATAATTAAAAAAAGTAGTTAAAGATTGATTGTAAATATAAAAACGAAGTAATTAGTAACGAAATACGTAATAAATTTTTAACGATTTATATGATAATGTGATAAAGTATTTATGCTAGTTAATAAAAGTTAAAAAGTGATGATGTTTTTAAATAATATTAAAGCTAAGGATGAGGATAAAGTAAGAAAGGAAAGTTATATGTTATTGATAATAAGAAAAATAGTAAAGTTATTTAACGATGGTTTATACTTTAAAGCTCCCGGTATTTTAATTAAATCAAAGAGATTAAAAAGATTAAAAAAATTAAAGAGACTTAAAAAATCAAAGAAATCCAGGAGATTAAGAAAATAAAAATGGTAAAAGTGCTTTAAAATAATTTATATAAAGAGATTGGGGATCTTAAATATCCTGGATTTAAATTATTTAATAAAGAGTTTTTTAAATTGTTAATTATATTATGTGGCTGAAACTTAAAGTGTACTTAATTAAAAGCTTGAATGAATTTAACTAATCACATAAATAGTAATAAAACCTTAATTTTTTATTGTTTATTCTAAATATAATGTAAAGTTAACATAATGTAAGGGTATATAATAAGATTTTTGTTAGTAATTTCGAATAATAATTTTCTCAGATCTTAACATAATAATATTCTCCGAATAAATAATGCTTTTTTAACGAATTTTTAATTATTATGTTATTTTTTATTAATAATGTTATTATAAGTTAATTGTTTAATATAATAAAAAGTTTAATCCTTATTACATTAAGTTAAGTTATAAAGATCTTTATTTAATTAATATTAATCTTTATTTTAACTTTTTTCTATAATAATTATAATAAAATATACATGTAATGTTTTTAATTAAAAGATTTATAAAAAAATGCTTATTTATTATGTTTATGTTATTAAAATAATTGTTAAAACCTAACTTAATAATCTTAAAATTTGTTTAATAAATGATGTTTAACAAGGTTGTGATTTAGTGACTTTTAGTCTGATCACCACCCTGACTAAAACTAATTTAATCTGGTCACTGGCTTGACTAAGACTGACCAGATTAATTTGACTAAAATTACGTAATTTAGTTAGTTAGTCACCCCCTTGACTAAGACTAAACTAAAAAACTAATTTAGTGACAAGAAAACTAAGAAAAAAACTAATTTTATTTTTTGAAAAAATATTTAATAATTAAAAACTTAAAAACGATACATAAAAAATATATAAATTAATTTAATATATACCGTATTATTATCTATATATTTATAATTAATTTAAGGTTATTTAAACATGTATTAAAAATATTTTATATTAAAAATAATATGTGATTTTAAAAATCTTTTATTATTTATTTTATTTCTTACTAAAACTTTAATATTTTAAAAGATTTTCTTGTCATTAGTTTTTCCTTGTCACTAAGTCATTAAACTAAATTAGTTTTTAATCTGGTCACCGGCTTGACTAAAACTAATTTAGTCTGGTCAGTAGGCTGACTAAAATTAAGAAAACTAATTTAGTTTAGTCATTTTTTAGTCTGGTCACTTAGTAACTAAAAAAAAACTAAAACTAAGAAATTAATTTCACAACCTTGATGTTTAATAATCTTTTCTTTTCTTATGTTAATATGTTTAAGTTATTATTTATAACAGGTAGCGAGAGTTTCGAAAATGCTTTTAAAAAATATGATCTGAAAATATAATAAGTAAAGTTCGTGTTATTTAATAATGTTATGAGCATGCTTAAAATTATAATAAGCGTTTCGTTGATAATACCGAAAGCTTGTAAATTAAATTAATAAGTATTGTAACTGAATTTTATCTTTTTTACGAAGTTATTAAAAAGATTTTCATTAAGTTAAATTTTCTCGATATTAGTTGTTGTAATTATAGTAAGTCGATTAACTTTTTTAGCTTATCGTTTTTTATATAATAAAGATAAATATTTATAAAATTATGAATTATATAAAGTTATTATATAGTTTTATTACATTTATATCGGGGTTTTTCCTTTAATAATGTTTCTTTTATTTATTATTCCTTAAATTATTAAATTAATCTCTTTTAATTTAGCCTTATAATTTAATATTAAATGATTAGTATTAATAAAAATCTTGAATATTCAATTTAAATTTATTTTAATTATAACGTTTATTAAGTTATTTTTTTCATATATTCATTTTATATCTGTTATTTCTTTTTGTTCATATAATTATCGTAGTAATATTATATTAATTATCAATCTTTTTTCCTTAATATTACTTAATTTAATTAAATATTTATATAAAGAAAATAAGTTTATATAAATAATTATTAATGTTTTTTAAAAACTTCATTTATCCAAAATTAAAATTCCATGGCCGCCCCGAAAAAAAAGCCACGTTTTCGAGCTATGGCTTTACGTAAATTCTAGGAAGCTTAAAAACGTATGGCTCTTTTTAATGGGGTTTGTTGCGCCGGTCCTAGAATTTTTTAAGGGGGTATAATAACATATAAAATAAAGAATTAAAAATTAAGGTAAGTTTAAAGCGTTAATATTTATTCGAAGGTTATCAATTTATGGAGTATAGGTAATAGTAAGGTTCGTAATAAGATATAAAATAAAAAAGATTAAGGAGATTAAAGAAATTAAAGAAATTAAGGAGATTAAGGAGATTAAGGAGATTAAGAAGATTAAGGAGATTAAGATAATAAAAACGTTTTAAGGCGTTTTAAGATAATTTGCATAAAAAGATTAGGGATATTTAAGTAATTTAAAAGATTTTAAATATTTTGGATTTTTTAGATTCTTTTTATTAAAATTAACATATAAATTATTATTACGTTTTTAATGTTATGTTATAAAGATTTTTAAATTAAAAAATAAAGGTGATTATTATGTAAGAAAGTTTATCGGCTTAGAATAATGGTTAGTTGGTATAAATTTTAAATAAGTTATAATTCAATAAATAAATATATAAGATTAAATAAAGATTATTATAATAAAGCTTATAATTAAAAAGATAATTAAAGATTAATTATAAATGTAAAAATAAAATAAGAAGAATTATAAGATAAAAAATAATTGGTAATGGAATATATAATAGATTTTTAATAATTTATATGATAATATAATAATGTAATAAAATATTTATATTAATTAATAAAGATTAGGAGGTAATGATATTTTTAAATAATATTAAGGTTAAAAAGGGTAAAGATTAAGTAATTAAGGTAAAGATTATGTTACGCTAAATCGCTAATTTTAATATTTAATAATTATATAATAATTTTATATTTAAATTTAAGGATAAGGATAAAGTAAGAAAATAAGGTAATATATTATTAATAATAGGAAAGGTAATAAGGTTATTTAATAATGATTTTTTAAATGATTTTAATTAAAAAAAATATTAATATATAAGATAAAAGAGATCAAGGAAATTAAATAAATTTAAAAGATTAAAAAGATTAAAAAGATTTAGGAGATAAAAGAGATAAAAATAATAAAAGCGTTTTAAAATATTTTATATAAAGAAATTAAAGATCCGAAATATCCTAAATTATTTAAATTATTTAATAAAAAACTTTTTAAATCACTAACCATAGTATATGGCAACCAGGATATAAAGTATACATATCCTAACTTAATATACTTAATTAAAAGCTTAGATAAATTTAACTAATCACATAAATAACAACAAAATCTTAATTCCTTATTATTCACTTTAAATATAATATAAGTTTAACATGATATAAAGGTATATAATAAGATTTTTACTAATAATTTCATATAATAATTATCTTAAAATTCAGCATAATAATATCCTCTGAATAGATTAACTTAATAAATATATAAATTTAGATACGCTAACTTTTACATAAACTTATAAGTCATAAACTATCATTTAATAAAATCATTATTTCGCACAACATCATAACAAAATTCCCTCCCAAACACTAAATTTACAAAAATTATTATTACATTAATAAACTTAAAAATCTTTAGCAAAATTTTTTATTAATAAATTTACTATAAAAACGAATTAATAATCTTAACCGGTTGATACAATAAACTCAAAACAACTTTTTTTTCTTACATTACTTAAAAATCAACAGTTTACCTAACAATAAAAATCAAGAAAATAATTGTAAATTTAACCACTTCTTTCTTATAATTTGTTTAAACCCCCTCGCTCACGTAACCGCCTTTATTTGCCCCATAATCCTATTAAACAGCCTCGTTATCCCTAAAACTTTGTTAACCACCCTCACTCACATCCTCGACCTAATAAATCATTTCACAATTTCGATAAAAAACCTTCAACCTATAACAATAATAATTAAGAATCTCCTCTAAATAAAGAAGATATAACCATTAAAAATATTTGACGAAACCTTCGCTACAAAATAAATATATTAATATAATCGATATAAAAAAATTAATTTAACATTACGTTAAAACATAATAACATATATAAAAAATGTTATAAAAAATAATAATAATAAATACAAACCATTTTTTTACTCTATAAATAATTATATAAATTTTAGCTTTATTCTCAATTATCTCTTTACTTTACTTTCCCTTAAAAAGTTATTTATTATTTAAGTATACATTAACGTTAATATCTTTACGATTTTTTTTTCTTTAAGATATATAATGTTCTTTTGGCAAGAGAATTACGTCATTAAATTTAAGTAATTTCTAGAGTAGCTTTTTATATTAAATAGTTATATATATTTTAAGAATTAATGGTAATTTAATAATTCAATATAAAAAAGGCTTTTTATTCTAAGCTTTTTATATTTACTTAAAAATCTTATAATTACTAACATTTTTAATACATATAAGTTTAGGGTTAATAATATAAATATTATGGCCATATTATTTATTTTTTACGTAATATAAGTAAAATATATAATAAAATTTTTCTGGTCTTTTAGGAATTAGATATTATAATTATATGTTCGGCAGGAAGTTAGAAAACTTTAATAATGGTTAACTAATTTCGTAATCATTTTTGTATATGTAAACGTATTATAAAAATATAACTTCAATTCTTCTTTAATATCCATCCTAGATATTACGGTTTTATCTTTAACTAAATAAATCTAAATATTTTTCCTAAAAACGGTAATATTTTAAATTAACTTTTTATTTACAAGATAGATAATATAAATAATATTATTATTGATATTAGCTTAATTGTTAAAGATAAAAGGGAAAATAATAATATTTTTAATGAAGTTGTAATATTAAATATGTTGATTTAAAAATTCAAATTATAATAATTATAAAACTACGTTAATTTTTTTATTAACTATAATAACCAAATATTTTTTCACATTTAAAATCTTAAAGATATTTATTAATTATATATTATACAATAAAAAAATAACCATTTTATAAAATATTATAACTTCCAATATATCATTTTAAACATATTAATACAACACTAAGCTTATAATTAAGGTTAATTCTTCATTAATAAATATTATAAGTAAATTATAAACAAAAAAAAGTTATATATTACTTTAATCGATCCAATTAAATTAAAGGTTTAAGTAATTTTTAATCGGATATCTTATATATTAGTTGAATTTAAAAAAAACCTACTCTTATTAATATTAATAACATTAACAATATAAAACTTTTATTTATTATTTAAGTATACTTTTTATCTTTATTACATTAAACCTTACAAATTTATACTAATAAAGTTTATACTAACATATATCAAAATTTAAAACATAAAAAACCGTAAATAAATAAAAAAATCCTTATATTATAGCGTAATATTTTTATTCTAAAAATAAGTTATTTTAAAAAATCGTATTACAATAAAAATTTAATTTAAAAGATTAATGATATAGATATAAGTGGTAAAAGTGTAATAATAATTATTACCATAAATTATATTAGTTTAATAATATTCCTGCCCCAAATTTATCTTTTCCAAAGTTTCAAAAGAATTTATAAGGATACAAAGTTATTATATAATAGTTATAAATCTAAAGCCTGAAATTATTAGGTAAGATATAAATATTAAGAATCTTTTAAATCTTAATTTTTTAGAATTAGATTTAACTTAAGTTTAATTTAATAATATTATAAATTATTATTAACGCCATACTTACATAAATTAATATTATTTTTACATAAATAAAAAAGTAATAGAACAGGTATATAAGAAAAAAGAATTAAAACCACTATTAATATACCAATTTTATTTTTAAAAAAGGTATGGGATATTTCTAAATTAAAAAAATGTAAAGGTAAGACGTGGTGATATTTAAAGTTATAATAAAATGATTTGTATTTAAACTAATATAATCCGTTAATAAGTTTCTATTGGATCGTAAATATTAATATTTTATCTTATATAAATGTAGGTATTATAATCGATTATATCGCGAAATATTATAATAAAATTAAAAAGTAGATCAATATTTATGCCGATATAATAAAAGTTATCTTACCATACGTATTAGATCGGCAACCGATATTTTTATTTTATTTTTATGTTAATAAATAAGTTAATTGAAAAGCGGGATTATTCGGCTTAGGAGATATATTATTTCTTATTAGGCCTTCTTTTATAAAAAAATAACCATATGGTATAAAGCGTGGATTACCACTTTCCTAAAACGTACACACAGCTTATAAATATGACTATAAAGAGTAAAAATGTAAATACAAATTTAATATTATATAATAAATATTTAAAACGCCTAAAAAAATAAAAGACATTTCATATTTTAATTTCTTAAAAATATGGAATTTTTCTTATTATAACTTAAGAAATTAAAGGAAGTTTTAAGACTTGGTACTACTTAAAATATTATATTATTTCCCATGTTATAATCCTAATAAGACGTATAATTAATATAATAATTTTTATTATATAAAACTACTATTAAATTATCCTTACCATCATCATAATAAATTTTTTTGTATAAACGAGAAACAATTTCCTAATTATTAAATAATGTATCAATAATACCAGGTAATATATAACCACTCTAATAATCATTATGGAAAAGAAAATTAGCCTAATATTAAATTAAAAAATAAGTTCAAAACTTTATATCTTATAAATGATATCACTTTAAAAGATTAATAAGAAATAACCTATATAATATACAAACTATAACTAAAAGAAGAACTTACCAATTTATTAAGTTACTAAGATATCAATATTAATTACAACTAAAAATCTTATATTGATTGGTATTATTATAAATTCTTTACCACCAACAATTACTAAAATAAATTATAAAATAAAACGCTTAAAGATTTTAACATAAAAAATATACCTTTAAAAACATATAATACATTAAATATAAAATAATATATAATATACGATACCATACTCAAACATTTTTAGTAAAGTTATCTTTATGATTATTAATTCTTTCCTTTTCGTATACATATAGATAACAGCAACGGTACAAGAAAATCTTACTTAATAAAAATAATATCCTCTTATCTATAACTATTAAGAGATAATACCAATTTACTTATAATTTAAATAGTTTTTATCGATATAATCAATAATTAAATTAATAAGTAAATATTATATTTATTATTTTATTTATTTATTAATTATTATTATAAGCTTTTATTAAAAATTCCTATATTATTTAATAACCTATAATGTTGTTTTTATAGCATGTAATATCTTATGATTAATAAGAAAAATATGTTAAAGCTAAGGATATTAGTATATATCAATAGATATCTCAACAAGATATTGTTTAAACAACAGGATAAATTCTTTAAAAGGCTAAACGTTTTATTAATCAAAGACTTTTACCAACTCCCTCTTATTATAAATAAACTTATTTATTTTATCGAAAAACTTAATAACGAAAATAAAATCTGTAACCATATTATATATTAATTGTTTATATATTTTATTTTCTTAATAATTATTTAATAATAATATAAAAATAACCAGGTCCTATTTTGTTAAGTGTTATTAAAACTTTAAGAAGGGAAGGTTTTAATTCTATCCTAAAAGCATTTTATATTACGTTATGTAATAAAACTTATATAAAAAATCGAAGGTTTTATAAATGCCTTATATATTTATCCTATAAAAGTCTTAATTTAAGATTTTAATCATAATCATATATTTAACTTAAACCATCTTATCATAGATATAAAGGTTTTATATTAAGGTATTAGGGTGAAATAAGCTAATTTAAAGGATGTTAATAATCTTTTAAAAATATTTCTTATTTGTGTTGGTTATAAAATCATGCTTACATATAATTTGTAAAGATTTATTGGTTTTGTAAACAAGGCTTAAAACATAATATATGATATTTTTTAAATATAAAAATCTAACCTGGATTAGGATCCTCTTAAGGTAATTATAATTAGCTTTAATCGATATATTAGACCGTTATTTATCCTTATTAATAAGAAAATATTTAAGGATTTTAGCAGGAAATTAATTGTGTTTATTTTTTGTGTATAGTAGGATTTTATGATATGAAATAATATATATTATAAAAAGCAATTTTCTCTTATAATAGCTTATATTATTATTGTCCACAAATCCTAAAATATTATGTTAGATAAAGTAGTTTACGATATTTTCGTATTTAAATTTATTTTAAAATTATTATATGTTACCGTTTTGTAAGTTTTTAAATTAGAAAATCTTTTATTTAATACTTTGTTTTCTTAGAATTATGTATATTACAAAGAATTTAACCGATTAATATAGATAAAGATGGTTAATTTAATTAGAAGGTAGTTATAAGCTTTAAACAAGTTATTATATATTTCCAAATAGAGGGATTTTAATCTGGATATAAATGATAATGATGTTAATAATGATGATAATAATGATGGCGATAATAAGGATGATATTAATGAATTATAAATTAAGATACCTTTTATACTTTTAATATTTTAGATATTTTAGATACTTTAAATATTTTAAATACTTTAAATATTTTAGATACCTTAAATATTGTATATTAATAAGAAAGAATAAAATAATATATAACTTTAATTTTATTTCATATTTTCTTTCCTTCTAAACGTTGTAATTTGTATTTATAACGTTTTATAAATTAATAAGCATATAAGTTCAAATGTGATAATTAAAGAGATTTATTAGTTTGGTATTTATGGAGTTTTTTATCTGAAGTATCGTTAGCATAAGATTTTTGTTGATACAAATCGTTTAAAATCAATAAAAAGGTGTTACTTTTTTATATTATAATAATCGTAGTAATTGTAGTATAAGTAATACGGTTTTTTTAAAGAAATTATTATGAGAGGTTTTATTATTAAATTGTATTTGTTTACTTTTAGTAATATGTTTTAGGTTTGGTGATAACAAAAATATAAATTTTGAATAAAGGTTTTAGAATTTTTTGTCCTTTTGTTAATATATTAAAAAGGGTTATGGTATAAATAAAAATAAATAAATATAGATAGAATTAATTTATAACCTTTTAATTATATTTATAATTAAATCTTTAAGCTTATTGTGTATATGATTAAAGCAGATGTAAAACTTATTTATAAGTGGTAAGAATATGATATTATATTATTATTCCTTTACTTTATAATAAATTTTTTTGTTTAAATATTGAAGGCATTTGGTAGAGTATGATTTATTTTAGCCGATATAATTAATGTATAAATTTAATATTTATAAGTTAGCTTTTATAATAAATTTAATAAAATAAGTTTAGTAAAGGCGTACTTTTTTATTTAAGGTTATTAATAATTTTAGATTATTATAAGGAGGAAAAAAAAAAGTGGGTAAGATAAAAAACTTAACTTATAATAAAGGGTTAACTTATAATAAAAGCTTAATTTGTAATAAAAAGTTAAAGATTCCTTGGATGATATTATTAAAGAAGATTTTAAAAATATTTAAAATAAATATAATAAATGAATTTTTAAAACGAAAAAAATAAAATTCCACGGCTGCCCCGAAAAAAAGCCACGTTTTTGAGTTACGGCTTTACGTAAACTCCGGGGAGCTCGAAAACGTGTGGCTTTTTTCACGAGGTTCGTTGCGCCGGCCGTAGAATTTTTCAAGGGGGGCATAACGGCATACGGGGCATGTGTAATGTAATAATCTAGAATAAAGAATCAAGGCAAGTTCGAAGCGTCAATATCTGTCCGGAGGCCATAGATCCGTAAAGTATAAGCAATAGCGAGGTTGGCGATGCGGGCTGGCAATGCAATAAGATGTAAGATAAAAAAGATCAAAAAGATTAAGCAGATCAGAGAAATCAAAGAAATCAAGTCAAAGAGATCAGGTCAAGGAGATCAGAGAGATCAGGAAATCAAAATAGTAAAAGCGCTTTAAGGCGTTTTAAGGCAATTCGCATAAAGAGACTGAGGATATTTAAGCAGTTTAAGAAATCCTAGATATCTTAAATTACTTAAATTACTAACTCTTATTTGCCATTATAATAGCTTTTCTTTGTTTTAATTAGATAATATGATGGTGTTATATTTATTTATCATTAAGTTAAAGCAGTTTTTTTATTAGAATTAACGTACGAATTATCGTTATTTTCTTAATATTATGTTATAAAGATTTCAAAAAAAGTTATTAGCTTGAAATAATAATTTAGAATAATAGCTTGAAATAATGGTTTAAAATAATGGCTAATCGATGTAAATCCTAAATAAGTTATAATCAAATGAACAAAGATTATTATAATAAAATGTGTAATTAAAAAAGTAGTTAAAAATTAATTATAAATATAAAAATAAAGTAATTAATAATAAAATATATAACAAATTTTTAACAATTTATATAATAATATGATGAAATATTTATGCTAATTAATAAAAGTTAAAAAGATAAGGATAAAATAAGAAAAAAAAGTTATATATTATTGATAATAAAAAAGATAATAAAGTTATTTAATAATAATTTATATCTTAAAGCTATTTTGATTAAATTAAAAAAATTAAGGAAACTTAAGAAATTAAAAAGATCTAAAAAATTAAAAAAATCTAAGAATTAAGAAGATAAAAATGGTAAAAATGTTTTAAGATAATTTATATAAAAAGATTAAAGATTTTAAATATCTTAGATTATTTAAATTATTTTATAGAAAACTTTTTAGATATCACGTAGCTATTAAAATATAAAATATACTTAATCAAAAGCTTAAATAAATTTAACCAATCATATAAATAGTAGTAAAATTTTAATTTCTTATTATCCACTTTAAATATAATGTAAAATTAGCATAATATAAAAGTATATAATAAAACTTTTATTAGTAATTTCTTATAATAATTTTCTCTAATTTTAACATAATAATGTCCTATAAACAAATCATTTTTAATAATTTTATATGAAATATAATGATTAATATTAATAAAATATTTTTATAATATATATATAATTATTATAATATAAGTATATATATATATAATATATATTAAAATTATAATTTACTTTTATAAGCTTTAATTATGTGTAATAATTAAATAATTAATTATAAAAAATTGATTTTAAATTTAATTAAATTATTAAATATTTAATATCATATATAAATTATTTAATTATTAAAAAGTTTATCAATTTAAAATATTTTTTAATAATTGTTATGAATTTTATATTTTATATGAGCATTGCTATTCGTGCAGTATGACTCTGGCTAGCCGTGCAGTATTTCCTAAAAAAGTGGGCGGTCAGCGGTTCTGCCGGCCGTTTCCCTCATCAAAATAGCTACAACCTGAGAATTCAACAAAAACTCGCATAACTTCATATACACGCCTTAGGCCAATTGATAATTACTATCATTTGAAAGCGCTCGATTCAGCGATCCTAATGATATAAGTTTTAAGTGTTGCATCCCTCGTTTGGCGCGGCTATCCTGTAGCGAACCTGGCGGCCTAGCTCCCTCCTGCGGCTATTCCTCGGCTATATTCGTACTTAGTCGTTTTGAAAATCGCTGAGATCGCCTTGTTATCCTTCCTAGCCGGGTTGAATCTAGGATGCAAGGCTTGAAACATATGTCATTAGAATCGCTGAATTGAGAGGAGTAAGACTATGGTAATTATAGAATCCTGGGACTATTGAATGTAAAGTTATTCGCGTTTTTATTGAAGTCTGCGTTTGATGAGGTACGGCCGCCGGATTTCCGCTACCGCCTTCCCTTTTAGGAAAATACTGCACGGCTAGCCAGAGCCATACTGCACGAATAGCAATGCTTTTTTATATTTATATTTTAAATATAAACTATTTTTAAAATATAATTAAATAATTTTAAATTAATTATAAATATATAGATAATAATATAATATATATTAAATTAAATTATATATTTTTTTATATATTGTTTTTAAGTTTTTAATTATTAAATATTTTTTTAAATATAAAATTAGGTTTATTCTTAATTTTTTTATCATTAAATTAATATCTTAGTTTAATCTTAATCAAAGAAGTGACTAATTAATTAAACTATGTAATTTTAGTTAAATTAATCTGTTTAATCTTAGTTAAAAGGGTGACTAAATTAAATTAATTTTAATTAAAGCGGTGATTAAATTAAAAATCAATAAATTATAACCTTATATTATTCTAATAATTCTAATTATTATTTTAAAAATAAAGTTAATTAAAGTTATAAAAACTAAAATTATAAATATAATTATAATTAAAACAATTTAAAATAATTTTAATAAGCTTAAAAATTATATAATAAAACTTTTTATAAATGGATTTACTTAACTTGCTTTATAAAAAGATATATTAAAATTAAAGATAAATTCTTGGTTAATCTTAAAAATCTAAATTATAATTAATATAAAAAAACTTAATAGAATAAGATTATATAATAATTAAATAAATAATATAAGAAGATTATAAAGAAATATTTATAAAGTTAAAAAATAATATTAAAATTAATAATATTTATATTTATTTTTACAATGTTACCGATTATAATATTTTAATAAAAAATCAAATCTAAAAATCAATCAAACACTTTCTTTAAACATTAATATATCATTCTTATAGAAAGGAATTTATTAAATAAATAAACTTTTTTATATATTCTTTTATTTATAAATATAAAAAAATGCTTATTAAGAAAATACCTATAGAATTATAAATTTACTTAAATAATAAATTAAATTTTATAAATAATAATTTTTTTAATATAATTATGGTTTAATTAAAGAAACTTATAAATTGATTAACTTTTTCATTTATTATATATATATATATCTTAAATTTAATATTTCCTTAAAAAATAAATAAATTATAATAACTTATATAAATACCAATTATTTTAACATATTAATAAATTATTCATAGCTAAAAAAAATGTTTTAAACATTAAGATTATTATAATAAAATCTAAATATATTAAAAATATAACAAATAAAATTAAATTAAAATAAAAAATAAAATTTAAAATAATAACTTATAGATATTATAAAAAAATAAATCTTAAAAATAAGCTTAATATTAAAACATAAATTATAAAAGAATTTAAATTAAATCTTTTCCTAAAAATTCTATTTTTATATAAATATAAAGTTTACTATTTACACTTTTAAAAATTGCTATCAAAGCTTTATTTACACTTTAATACATTTGGGAAGCCTCGCGTTAAAGCCTACGCTTAAAACCGCTAAAGCCTGGTCGTAAAAGCCGAAATAAACTCAAATAACTTTACAAAAATAACATGCACTCGTTGAAAATTTATATTAATTAAAAGCTTACTTTAATACAAATTAATTAATACCGGTTGCACTTTACTGCAATATTTAATTATAAAATTATAAAGGTGGAAAGATAGAACATTTAAACTATATTACATAATACTTTTCGGTAATTACATTCGACTTTTAAGCGTAAATTTCGTTTAAAAAAAGCCATAAATAACTTAACAACCAACAATCGAATACGTTTAAGATTAATATCATTTAAAAACGCTTTATAAAATAAATTAAATAATTCAGGTTATACCATATGAAGCTTTAAATACATAAAGTTATATAAAAAAATAAGTTGGTTAAACCGGCTTTAACAAAAAGCTTTAACAGCTTTTAAACCCCCGCGCTTAAATGTATTAAAGTGCAAATAAGCTTTTAATAACAAAAACGTAAGGTGCAAATAACAAACCTCATAAATATATGATAAATATTAATTATTTAAATAAAACGTTAATATAAAAATTATATGATAAATTAAAAATTTTTATCTAAATTATAAAAAACAAAATCTAATTAAAAGAAAAATTCTAACTATTATTAATTTTTTTATTTTAATAAAAATAATGGTTTAAATCTTAATTATATATATAAATTTGTTAAAAAAAAGATTAAATTAAATATTATAAAAATTATTTATTCAAAGAACATTATTATGCTAAGTTTTAAGAAAATTATTATACGAAATTATTAGTAAAAATTTTATTATATATCCTTACATTATGTTAATTTTATATTATATTTAAAATGAATGATAAAGAATTAAAGTTTTATTATTATTTATGTGATTAATTAAATTCATTTAAGCTTTTAATTAAATATACTTTAAGTTTTGGCAGCCACATGATATAATTGACAGTTCAAAAAGCTTTTTATTATTAAAAATCTAAATTTAAAATATTTAAAATCTCTTAAACTCTCCAGTCTTTTTATACAAATTACCTGAAAATGCTTTTATATATTATCTTTATCTTTTTAATCTCTTAAATCTCTTTAATCTCTTAGATCTTTTTAATCTTCTTAATAACTGTTAAAATAGCCTTATTATTTTTTTTATTATTAATAACGTATAACCCTCTTTTTTTACTTTATTTTTATAAAAATATTATTACCTTTTAGCCTTTATTAATTAACATAAATACCTCATTATATCATCATATAAATCATCATATAAATCATTATATAAATTGTCGAAAATTTATTATATATTTTATTACTAATTATTTTTCATCTTACAATTCTTCTTATTTCTTTATATTTATAATTGATCCCTAATTATCTTCTTTAATTGTAGGTTTTATTGTAACGATCTTTATTTAACCTCATACATTTATTCATTTAATTATAATTTATTTAAGATTTATATTAATTAATTGTTATTTTAAGCCGATAAATTTTCTTAAAAATCTTTATAATATAACATTAAAAAAGTAATAATAATTTATATATCGATTTTGATAAAAAGATTACCTTAACTTAACGATGAATAAATATAATGTCACTCTATTATTTAATTAAAACGAAAAGAAATTATTATAATAATAAATAAAAGTTAATAATCTAAAATATTTAAAATCTCTTAAACTACTTAAATATCCTTAGTTTCTTTATATTAATTATCTTAAAACGCCTTAAAGTGCTTTTATTATTTTAATTTTCTTAATCTTTTTGATCTTTTTAATCTTTTTGATTTTTTTAATTTCTTTAATCTCTTTAATTTTTGATCTTTAATCTCTAATCTTTTTAATCTCTTTAACCTAATCTTCTTGATCTCTTTAATTTCTTTAATTTCTTTAATTTTTTTATCTTATATTTTATTGCCAGCCGCATCGCTAACTTTATTATTGCTTATATTTCATGAATTTATGGCTTTTAAATAGATATTAACGCCTCGAACTTACCTTAATTCTTTATTTTAGATTATTATATGCTTTATATGCTGTTATGCCTTCCCTTAAAAAATTCTACGGCCGGCGTAGCGAACTTTAAGAAAAAAAAGCCACACGTTTTTAAGCTTCCTAAAGTTTACGAAAAGTTATAGCTCGAAAACGTGGCTTTTTTTTTCGGGGCGGCCGTGAAATTTTACATATTAAATAATTTAATTTTATTAAATTAATAAAATTAAATAATTTAAACTTTTAAATAATTTTTAATATAAATAATCTTTTTAATATTAATTTAAACTTATTATATAATAATTTTATTTTTATATATATTTATATTTATAATATTTTTTTAACTCATTAATAAAAGAAATATTTCTAATTTAATTTATCTAATTAATTTTTAATTATTTAATTTGTTGGCATGGATAAAGCCCTAAAAGCGCTCTTAGATGTAAGAGGCCAGGCAGCAGTATCATTATATATTAAAACACCTTATCCATATGGGATAAAGGGATAATATGATAAAACAAGATATAAGATATTTAATATAAGATTAATGTATCATCTTAGCAAGGGATAATAAGATAGAGAATTATATTTAATTACGTTATACTTTTGATTATTGTTTGCTTTCATGATAACACCTCTTTATTATTATTAATTAAGTAATAATTACGTATAAGCTTTAAATTTTAGTTAATCTTAAGATTACTATTTGATTAATTTTTTAAAATAGAAAAAAGAAAATCTAACTAAACCCTTAGGAAATTAATATTAAAATTAAACGCTAAATTAATTCCTAAGGAAAAGGAGTTAAAAGAAGATTTTAAAATAATAAAAAAAGATAAATTAAAGCTAATACTTTTAATTTATTAATTAAAGACCAAATTCTAAAAATTATCAGAAACCTTCTAGCTAATAAAAAAGCAAAATTAATAATTAAAAGAAGATAATAAATAATTTAAATTTGAGAATGAATAAGGATTCCAAGATAAGAAATATTAAAAAGAGGATTAAGTTAAAGGAAATGATAAAGATATTAAAGGAAAGGATAATAATCAAATCAAATCTTTTAGATTAATTATTTTTATATTATTAAAGAATATTATATCGGCTAAGGCTATATTAACCTTAAAGTTAAAAGCCTTACTTCTACCAGATTTTGACCTATTAGATTTATTAGATTTATCAGATTTAGACTTAAACGATTTTAAGAATTTAATAAATAATGTAAAATTACTTATTTCTAAATTAATTAAAAAAAAGTTGAAGAAGTTAATAAAATTAATAAAATTAAAGAAAGAAAAGAAAAAGAAGAGTAAATAGAAGAATTAAAAAGATTTAGATTTAGATTCGGATTTAGATTCAGATCTTGATTAAGATGATTTTAATTTTACCCTAAACAAAAAAAATTACCTAAAAGGATCTATCAACTGGTTAATTTATCATAATATGCTCCAAATAATGTTAAAAGAGATTAAATTTAAAGATGATATGGCTTTAATAGGTAAGGGAGAACTAAAATTGGTTAAAGCTATTATTAAGATTTATAAACATTAATTGTTAGACCTAATTATTAGAATCCATAAAGATAACAAGATAATAAAAATGTTTGTAAAAACCTATGCAACGTTAGAAAAGATTTATTAAAGAAAGATCTAAAAAGATCTTAATGTTATAAAATATAATAGGAAGGATCTGGTAGATTTCATATTAAAATGATAATTATATATATACTAATATAAAGATATAAGCATATATATTAATTAGTAATAATAGATTATAATATTTATAATTATATATAAAGAAAAAGCCATAGATTAGGTAAAGATTATAAATAGAACGCTTAAATCTATACTTAATATAAAGATTATCAATATCATAAACAATTTTAATTTGGAATTTAAAAATAAGATTAACAAAAGAAATAATTATAATTCCCACAACTTAAGAGGATATGGATAAAGTTAAGATCATGGATGTGAATAAGGATATGGTGGTAACCAAAATAGTAAAACTAATAAGACCATTAATAAAAAGCCTAATTAGGATAATAAATTAAACCTTTTTTATTTTAACTATAAAGAGTATGATTATTTAGCTAAGGATTATCCTAAGCCAAAACGTAAAATTGGGAATAGAGGTAAAAGCAAAAGCTAAGGTTAAAAAAACCAATATCACATATATAATAGAGGATAATTAGATATTCTGTATAAATTTTAATCATTAGGAAGCATTAAATATAAGATTAATATTATTATTTTCTTAATATGGATAGAATTAAAAGCTTAGAGTAAGCTAATTAAATATTAGAAAAGCGAAATGATAAGATATGGCTTGGATTAGGCTTAGTTAAATAATAAGATAATTAATGAATCTTAGGAAGATTAAGGTATAGAGGTAAGAAAATTCTATTATTTAAGGATATGTATGGCTGAGGTTGGTAGATTAAATTAACTCTTATTCGATAGCGGTTTTAACGTTTATATTACTAATAATAAGTTAGATTATGTTAATAAGATAGTCACAGATATTAGATATCTTAATTTTACCATTGGTATCGGCAGAGGTAAAATAATAGTTAAGAAAATAGGTGTGGTATGTCATAGACTGATGAATGGAGAAGGCGTAATTTGTGTTATTATTTTAAAACATATATTATTGGTAAGATCGTTTTTTATTTAAATTTTCTTGGGAGAATTCTTTTATAAAGGAAGGGGTATAATTTATAGAAATATGCTATATAATTAAAACAAAAATACAGTGATATTATTTAACATTTAAAGATAAGGATTTCTTTTTTAACGCTATGATATAGAAGAACCAATAATCAATAAACCATAAATACTTATAAAATAATAGGATAAGGAGCTAGGGATAGATTATAATAAAGAAATTAATACCAAGAAGATATTAGAAAAAACCTTAAAAAAAGCATTAGATGGGTATACTCTAATATTAATAGATAAGGTATTAAAAACCTTTATTCTTTAGTATCAACATCTTTACCACCCCAGCAGTAAAAGATTAATATAGATTATTTAAAAAATGATAGGAATATCATTATAACCTATAGATATCAAACCTATTCCCTGTTTTACATATGATTAAGTTAAGATCATTAAGATAAATTTGAAAGATCCTTAGTTTGTGGGATGATACATTAATAAAATTACCTAATATAATTTGGGATAATTATTATTAATATTTATTGATAGTTATAAATATTTTTTGTTAATCATTAATAGATTAAATTAATACTTAATATTTAATATGTATAAAAATAAAAGTGAAGTTAAAGAAGTTTTATTAATATATATTAAAAGAATGCATAAAATCCTAAAGAATTTACCACCTGATAAAAAAAGAATTAAAAAAAGAATCAAGATAATCAAAGTTGATAGTAGAAAAGAATTTATTTTAACTAGTTTTAAGTAAGCATATAGCAAGAAAGGTATTGACGTTATCCAATCCACACCTTATAATCAATATTAAAATGATATCCCTAAATGATATATTTAAGGCTTACAAAATACAGCTAAGGCTACAGCCATTTAAATAAAGATACCATCATATTTCTGGCTTTAGATAATGTATGGGATTGCATATATCTTAAATAAAACGGCTAAATCAATAAATAATCAATACATGCCTGAAAAGTACTATACGATTAGCCTAAATCTTCTAAACAAAAAGCTTAATAATAATAATCTAAAAATTCTAAAGTTATGTTACGTTATGTTCATTAATAAAAAAGAACATGTTTCAACAAAAAAGTTAAAAGCGTAAGGCATCAACACTATAATACTAGGATTCATCAATAAAAAAAATTATCTCGTCTAATTGATTAATGGAGGGTATTTCTTAAAAATGCCTTACATTATTTTTTATAAGTTAATAGGGGATATTGTGGAAGCCCCAGATCTTAGAGATATTATAAGGTTTCTTTCAAACCATATTTAAAAGCACTTATAACATAAGAAAAAGTTAAAAGATTATATTAGGAATAAGGATCATAATATAGTTGATTAAGATATCATTAATTCAAAGGATGGCTAAATTAAGAAGAAAAGAAGGTATCTTAAAAAAAAAATACTAGAGTTATACGTTTATGAAGCACTTAACAATTATAAAAAAATATATAAAATCTTTAATATAGGCTTCATTTAAAAGGGTAAATATAAGAATAATATTGATGGATTAAATATGTTTCATTTAAGAATTAATAATGCTATAGTTAAGGAAATCATAAAAATTAATAATAAGACCTAGGATGATGATGGATATTAATTCTGGTTATTAAAGTTCTTAAAGTAATACAAATTATTTAATATATACATAAATAAAGATCTCATGTTTAAGGAAGCTATAAATAGATTAAAAAAAGATTCTTGGCGTTAAGTTATATTTAAAAAGATTAAAAAGAACCTAAAGTGTGGGATATTTAAATTTATTAATCCTAATAAGGCAAAAGGATAATATTTAATTAATTTAAAATGGGTTTTACAAAAGAAGTTTCTATTTAATGGAGATTTTAATAAGTTAAAAACATGTATTGTAGCGTGTAAATTCACTTAAAAAAAGGGAATAAATTATAAAGAAATGTAAACTACAATGATAAAAACGATATTATGGTAAATCCTAATGGCCCTTACCGCCCTAAAACGCTAATATATGATATAGATCAACTTTATTACTGCATATTTTAATAGAAAGTTAAAAAAATAAATATTCATAAAGTAATTCTCCTTATTAGCTAAATATTTCAAGGCTTATCTAAAAAAAAAGATTGAATATGGTTATAACGTAATGAAGATTATTAAGTTATTAAACGCCTTATATAGACTAAAATAAGCTGGTGTGGTATGGTAAACCTGCGTGTAAATTTTATTAAGAAAATGTGGTTATGTTCCATTAATATTAAACGATGTAGTTTATATTAATAAAGAATTAGGAATTATTATAGCGTTATATATGGATAATTTTATATTATTTGGTGTTAATCGATAATAATTAAAGGAATTAGCTAAAAGTTTATAAAATGATATGCTTGTAACAAACCTAGGTGATACCGACCAGTTCCTAAGCGTTAGGATATTAAGATCTAATTTAATGGGTAATGTATGTATCGATTAATAGTAGTATATTAAGAAAGTGTTGAAAGATTTGGGATTTGATGAATCTAAGGTAATAAACATTTTATTTAATCTAGTTGGATTTAGGTTATTTAAGAAATAATAAGATAATGTAAAGTATAAAAAAATTAAGGAATATACATCTCTTATCGGTAAGTATAATTTTTTAGCATATATTATAAGGCTTAATCTAAGTTTTATAATATTTATATAGGTTAGATATATGTTAAATCTGGCTTCTAAACATTTTATTAAAATTAAAAAAGTTGTTAAATATCTTAAAAAAAAATTAAAAAAAGTAATTTAATATAAAGCCTTAAATAAAAATCATCCTCACAAAATATATAATAAGCTTGGTTTATTTAGAGCGGTGGATACAAACTTGTCAGGAGATATAAATATAGGATGATTAATGATTAGAATTGTTTATTTTATGACTGGCGATTTAATTCTTTAATCTTTAAGATTGTAATTAGTAGTCAATAAAAATATGTTTGAAGCAAAGTTTATTAGGTTAAGTGAAGTAGCTGGGGATATAATTTAGATTAAAAACTTCTTTATTAAGTTGAACTATATGCTAGATAATCTTATTATATTTTTTAAAGATAATATAAGTGTTAAGAAGTGGGCTATAAGCATAGTAGTTAATAAAAAGAATTATCATATTAAGATTTAATATTTCTACGTGTGTCAAAAGATTAAAACCGGTTACATAATTGTTAAATATATTAAAAGTAAAAAGAACCTTGTAAATGGTTTAATAAAGCCATTAAACAAGGGAAAACATTAGAAATTTTGTAAATTACTAGGCTTAGAAAGTTAAAATAGCCTTATTAAGAACGAAAAGGCGTGTTAATATGGATAAAGCCTTAAAAACGCTTTTAGATACAAGAGGTTAAATAATAACATCATTATATATTAAAGCATTTATTTATATAAAATAAAAAGATAATATGATAAAACAGGATATAAGATATTTAATATAAGATTAACATACCGCCCTAGCGAGGGATAATAAAATAAAAAATCATATTCAGTTACGTTATACTTTTAATCATCGTTTGCTTTCATAATTAAAAGAAAATTATTTTAAAATTATAAAAATTAATTTTACTTTAATATTACTTTTATTTATATAAATTTAACTCACTTTTTCTTTTAAATATTATTTATTTAAATAGAATTTTTATTTTTATATTTATTACTTAAATATATTATTTTTTAAAAGATATTATTATAAATTAAATTATTATTTTATTTATAATTTTATTTTAATTTTAATTTATGATTTTATTAATATCGGTAAATTTAAAATATAAAAAATTATAATTCCTTTAATTTATTATATCATTTTTTATTATATCATTTAATTAATTTTTAATACTATTAAATTATTTTAAAACCTAAAATTATTATTATAAAACATTGCTATTCGTGCAGTATGACTCTGGCTAGCCGTGCAGTATTTGCCTAAAAGGGAAGGCGGTGGCGGAAATCCGGCCGCTTTACCCCATCAAACGGCTAAGTACGCAGATTTTAACCAAAACGCGAATAACTTCGCATCCACGGGGCTCAGGATTATATAATTACTATAGTATTAATCTCCTCAATTCAGCGATTCTAGCGATATATGTTTCAAGGGCTGCATCATAGATTTGGTCGTGCTATACGCAACAATAAGAAGCTCCTGGCGATTTTCAAAACGACCAAGTACAAATATAGCCGGGGAATAGCCGTGGCCGAGAGCCAGCTCCGACACCACGCCCGGCTTCGCGAAGAAATAGGCGCACCAAGCCAGGGATACTACATATGAAACATATATAGAAAGAATCGCTGAATTGAGACGATTTGAATGATCCTAATTATTAATTGAAGAACACCCAGTACGAGAAGTTATTCGAGGTTTTGTTCAAATACGCTGTTTTGATGGTTTTGGCAAGGGAAACGCCGGTAAAAGCCCTGACCGCCCACCTTTTTAGGAAATACTGCACGGCTAGCCAAAGTCATACTGCACGAATAGCAATGCTCTTATTATATTACTACGTTTTTATAAAAAAATATTTATTTATAATAAACTTTAAAAAATCAAAAATTATAAAATATAAATTATCACTTATATCTTATTATTTCTTATTAAAATAAATGGTTAATTTTAAATTATAATTTCTTTAAATATAAAGTAAATTAAATAAATAAAAAAATAAAAAATAAAGTAATATTTAGAAAAATAATTAATAAATAAATTATAAAATTAAATAAATCATTAAATAAATAAATAAATTCATGCTTAAATTCTAATTTAAAAAGAGTAATACTATTTGCGCAGTGGGTGGTGTACTATTTGCGCAGTAGGTCGGGTCAGCCAGCTGGCACTTATCTACTTATCTCCACACTCATTTTGTATGGCTGGATAAGTATCTCCCATGCCTATAGCCGCTCCGACCGCCAGGAATCCTGCAATCAACTATAACTTCATATGCAGGATAGCTCTCAATTAATAATTAGCATAGTTTTGAAGCGCTCAATTCAGCGATTCTAAATATATATGTTTCAAAGCTTGCATCGTTGTTTTGACCGAGATATCGTTGAATAAAGTCAGGGCTGCTGTCGCTGACCTGCGATTTTTTGACTTGGGCGTTTTCGATTTTGACTGATTGCGACAGCAGCCCTGGCTTTGATCGCGTATATCTTGATCAAAACAGCGATGCAACATATGAAACATATATATTTAGAATCGCTGAATCGAGGCGAATTGAATGGCCGTAATTATTAAGTCCTGGCTGTGCTATATATGAAGTTATAGCCAGATAACCATAATCATGGTGTCGGGCTGCCTAAAAGCATAAGAGATACATTGATAGCCTATTATTTTTGGTGGGCTGGCAGGTACCTGCCATGCCACCTGGCAGACCCGGAATACTGCGCAAATAGTACACCACCCACTGCGCAAATAGTACTACTCTTTAAAAATAACATTTTAAATTAAATATTTTTTATTTTATTATTAAATTAATTATTAAATTAAATATCTTTTATTTTATTATTAAACCAACTATTATATACTTTTTTAAAAATATTTTTAATAACGTTATATTTATAAAAATATTAAAAAATTATTTTTATTTATTAATTAATTATATATTATATATTAAATTTAAAACTTAATTAATTTTAGTTATAAACATAATAATAAAAAAATAATAGATTTTAACAAAAAATTAATAAACTTAATATAATTACTACTTTTTTTAAATAATAATTTTTTAAATAATAATTTTTTAAATAATAATTTTTTAAATAATAATTCATTAAATCTTTTTAATAATAATTTATTACTTTTTATAAATAAAAATTAACCAAATAATAACTTTAATTTAAACTTAAATAATAATTTATTAAATTTTTTTAATAATAATTTATTACTTTTTATAAATAAGAGGTTTGTTATTTACACTTTTAAAAATTGCTATTAAGGGCTTATTTGTACCTTAATATATCCGAGCGCGGGGCTTTCTCGAAGCTGTTAAGGCCCGGTCGTAAAAGCTAAAATAGACTTAAATAACTTTACGAAAATAGCATGTATCAGTTGGAAATTTATATCAATCGATTCTTTACTTAATTACGAATTGATTGATATTAGTTGCATTCTCCTGCGATATCTGGTTGTAAAGTTATAGGTGTAGGTAGATAAGGCGTTGGTGCTGTATTATGTGATACCTTTCGGCGGTTATATTTTATTCTGAGCGTAAATTTCGTTTAAAAAACACGTATAAATAACTTAATAACTAAATGTCGTAAACGTTTAAGATTAAAATTAATTAAAAACGCTTAATAAGACAAATTAAATGAGTTATATTGTATGGTATAAATCCTTAGATTTATGAAGTTATACAAAAAAATAAATTGATTAAATCGGCTTTTGCGATCGAGCTTTAACGACTTCGAGAGAGCCTCGCGCTCGGATGTATTAAAGTGTAAATAAGCTTTTAATAGCAAAAACGTAGGGTGTAAATAGCAAACCTCATAAATAAAGATTAATTAAATAATAACTTTAATTTAAACTTAATATTAAATGATTATATTTTAAATAATAATTTTTTTAAAGTTTAATAATTTGTTTAAAAGACATTATATTATTATTATTATTATTATTATTATTATTATACCTCGTTATGTTTTTTTACATATAATATATAAATTATATAAACACTTAATATGCCTTCATTTTTTATTTAAATGTAAAACTTTTTATAAGCTATAATTCATATAAAATAAAAACCACTTATTTTAATGATATTTTACTTACGTTACATATTATATAATTTATCTTTTTTTTCTTTTTCCAAAAACTTACCTTTTTAATAAAATTATTTAATGAATTAAACGTTATAATAAAGTGGTAACATAAACCGTTAATATGCTACCATTAATCCTCTTATTCCACCCCCGATAAAAGAAACTTAAGTTTATATAAAGATTTATATATATATATATACTGGTACTTTATATTTTATTTAGAATTAATTTTTTATAAAGTTTATTTTATTTCTTTTTTATTTTATTTTTAACGGCTTAAAGGCTTTAATATAACCTTTTTATCCTTATCTTTATTATTCCTCTCCTTTTTTTTTATAAAATTTGTAATAACTTTAATTAATTATTTATTTTATTCCTAATAAAATGTTTATTTAATTTTATATTACTTATTTATATTAATTTAATATTTTTTTACATCCTTATTTATAAGTAATTATATTGCTTATAAATATATAATTTCTAACATAAAAATATTTATGAATATTTTCTTTTTATAATAACACTTTTAATAATTCTTAAGAATTTAAAATTATCTTTTATTATTTTAAAAGTTTCGTAATTATTTTTTTGACATTTTACCTTTTTAATATGTTTCTTACCGTTATCCTTTAAGTCGTTTTTATTATTGTAAATCCTCTTTATATAATTTATATTTGTAATATATTTATAGGTATAAACGCTAATGATATAAACTTCTCCTTATTTTATTATATATATAATTAGGTTATAATTATTATTTATGATATTTATATTAATCATTATCGTTTTTATATTTTTATAAATCTTATTTTATGGTAATTTTGTTTAAATTTTTTTATTAACTTATTAGGTTTCTTCTTATATAATCGGTAATATTCTTACATAAAGTTGTGAAATTAGTTTCTTAGTTTTAGTTTTTTTTAGTTACTAAGTGACCAGACTAAAAAATGACTAAACTAAATTAGTTTTCTTAGTTTTAGTTAGCCTACTGACCAAACTAAATTAGTTTTAGTCAAGCCGGTGACCAGATTAAAAACTAATTTAGTTTAGTCACTTAGTGACAAGGAAAAACTAATGACAAAGAAAATCTTTTAAAATATTAAAGTTTTAGTAAAAAATAAAATAAATAATAAAAGATTTTTAAAATCACATATTATTTTTAATATAAAATATTTTTAATACATGTTTAAATAACTTTAAATTAATTATAAATATATAGATAATAATACGGTATATATTAAATTAATTTATATATTTTTTATGTATCGTTTTTAAGTTTTTAATTATTAAATATTTTTTCAAAAAATAAAATTAGTTTTTTTCTTAGTTTTCTTGTCACTAAATTAGTTTTTTAGTTTAATCTTAGTTAAGGGGGTGACTAACTAACTAAATTACGTAATTTTAGTTAAATTAATCTGGTCAGTTTTAGTTAAACCAGTGACTAGATTAAATTAGTTTTAGTTAAAGTGGTGACCAGATTAAAAGTCATTAAATTACAACCCTGTTCTTACATTTATAAAGTTGGTAAATTACGTTAAATATTTCTTTTAACCTAACCTTAATTATAATCCTTATATACATTATATTAACGATTAAATAGTTAACAATATTTTATACCTTTTTGATTAAGACTTTTAGAATAATATTATTAAGTATATATCCTGCTTAAGCTCTAGTTTTATTATTATAAAAACTTAATATCGAAAAAGTTAAAATATCCTTAATATTTCTTAATTCTACACAGCTATAAATAAGGTTAATTAACTTATTACTTATTATATTTATTTCCTTACCTTACATCCCCATAAGATTTATATATAAATATATTATTTAATTTATTACTTATTTTATACCCATTCTTTCCCTACACTTATAAACCTTTATCAAGATGTTCTTAAAATTAAGTGATTTTTTAAAGCCATTATTATTCGACTTTTAAAAGGTAATATCGGTTTTTAACATTAAAATCTTTATAAAAAAGCTTTCCGGGTAAAAATAAAACGTATATTAACTTGTTACTTTAATCCGGATGTAACTTAGGGATACTTAAAAGCCTAGCCGGTCCTACCCGGCTAAAAGCTTAATTAAATCTTTAACGAAAATAAAAGCGGTATTATGGATAACGTTTAAGCGGTCCGTTTTATCTTCCCCCTTATCCCATTTGTAATCTGGTTATTCTTATATTATATTATGTTTTTATTTCATTTACTCTCGTTATAAATACCCTTTAATTAATCTTTGTTTATATATAACGCTTTATACCAATTAATATGCCTGTTTTTATTTGTTTTTATTTAATCTTATCTTTATATTTTACTTTTTTTTTAACATAAATATGCTTCTTATTTACTAATTACTTGATGAGTTTATATATAACGAATTTCCCCTGTTATAATAATCATTTTACTACATATTTAACTTCATTATCGTTTAACAATATACTTTCATAATTAAACCATATATAGAACGCTTTTAAGGTTAACTTTTTCTTAAATATATTTTAGATAATTTATAATTATATAATATGTTATTTTCTTCTTTTTATATTTGTATTATAATATAAATATCATTAATATGTTTTATTTAAATAAGAATATCTTTAAGTTTATTTTCTTAGTTTTTATTTATATAAAAGCTATAACTTCATATTTTTATAAACTATAATATTAATTTTATATGTTTATAAACTTTATCTTTATTCTTGCCGCTAACGTAGTCTTAATATAACCCTATACGTGATCCACCTCTTCTCTTTTTTAATTATAATATACCATTCATTTCTTTATTAATTCTTTTTATAGTAACAGATTGATGGCTTAATTTTACGCTTATACCTTCTTAATATATTCATTTTCTTTATTCAAATATTCGGCTTTTGGTAATTTAAATAAACTTTTTCTTCTTTTTCTCTAAAAGGTATTCTTTCATAATTTTGTCTATTTAACTTCTATTCATAATTTAATCTTATCCTTCACCTCTTCCAATTTCTTACATATTCTTATATAATCTATACATCCCTTAAACTCTACTAACCTTATATCTATATATAAGTATAAAGGTGGATAGCTTATTTCTACCTTTAACTAATATGATAAAATCACTTAGAACGTTTTGTTTATAATCCTTAGGCTTTTTAACTAAATAATTTTTATTTTAATTATTATCCTTTTAAGTTTCCCCTTATCATCATTTAATATATACCATATTAATATTTTATAGGTTATGACATTTTATATAACCTTAATATATATCTCTTTTATTTTAAGGGTATTATAATTTTATATAACCTTAATATATATCTCTTTTATTTTAAGGGTATTATAATTTTATATAATAATTACTAACTTTATTAAGGCATAATA